>JAEANM010002146.1:0-25357 GCA_017656035.1 Myanophis thanlyinensis
CAACTTACCTCCAGCTGAGCATGCACATGCGGTTACACATGCATGATTGCAGAGACCCAGCTGGTCTTTGAGCATCCACTGTGCATGCGCGCGATTGCAGCAGGAAATCCAGCTGGTCTTTGGCACTCTCTGGCGCATGCACATGCAATGGCTCATGTGTGCATGAATGCCTGCATGCAGCATGTGTGCATGAATGCCTGCATGCAGCATGTGTGCATTTCATGTGGAAAAACTGCATGCATGCGCAGATGGTGCAATTGCACATGCAGCACACATGGAGGAGCCACACACAAGTTAGGATGGCATGCGCAGCACATACTTTTTCGCACTCAGTAAGTAAAAGGTTCGCCACCACTGTCATAGAGAATGGATGAGTGTTTTGGAAAACAGATGAAGGAAGAGTTAATGGGTCAAGGATAGATTTGAGGATCTAATGAGAATGTCCAAAGAGAAGGGTAAGACATTTCAGAACCATTATATATCTATATGTATATGTATGTATATCTGTAGGTCTAGGCATGTTTGCGTATAATGCGCTGTGTGATTATACAACTCCATCAACCAATCAAGAAATAACAACGCACCCAACCAGCCCAGCACACCAAACCCCCCCCCCAGCAGTATTTATAGAGAGACGGCAACTCCAATCACACTTTGCTCACACTAGCTTGAAGCTGGGAGAGAGAGAGAGGTGGGGGGGATGGATGGATCTGATAGAAGCAACTTATGGAGATGTTGTGGGAATGGTATTGGTAGAAATTAGATTGAATTATACAGTACTGTACTTTTTTCTCCTTATCTCATGGCATTAACTGGACAAGGGGACCCTTACTAATTTTTTCCCTGCTGCATTTTTCATAGTGTTGGTGATGCATAAAAAAGGAAGTGTGGTGGTTGTGTGCATTTTACAGCTGAGTCATATAAAGACCTGGATTTTTTAAAAAAGTATATATATATCAAATATGGTTAACAAAACCTTTAATCTGAAGTACATTAGAGAACGATTTTGCTTTAATTTTAATAGAATCTTCAGATTAGGGAGCTGAACTGTTACAGTATGATAACAATACCAACTTCTTCACTGATAATGAGCTAAACTGACTCCTAAAAGGAAATCTGATTATAGGATTCCTCTAATGAATAAAATGCTTTGTTTCTGGGTAAAACATATGCTTTGGATATATTATTAGAGGAAAAAGAAATCCCCCACCAAGGAAACATGTGCTGCTGAAGAAAAGAGCTTATTATTATACCTGTGAGAGGTCAAAGTCTGTGGGCCTCTTAGCTTATGGTATTATGGCAGATTACAAGAACATTCTGTTGCATTAGTCAGAATGTTTCCAGGCATCATGAGCAGGAAGCTGTGCACTAACAAATTAGCTTTGCTTTGACTTTTCCCCCTTTAGGTCTTGTGATAGGTCAGCTGTTGATGGCATCCTCTTGCCCATTCACAAGATCACATGGCAGAACCTCTCTCAATGAGCAGCTGAGGGCTTTGAGTTGAAGAACCATCTTTCTCAGCTGAAGAGTCTCTTTTGTGACAGAGCACACTTTGTTATAAACCACAGGCAGCTATCACTGGCCCTAAGGAGAAAGGAAGGAGCAAAATAATCATGCCAGATGACTTTCTTTGAGAAACAAAATATTCCAGCAAATGAAAGATGAGAATGAAACATAACAATAAAATCAGACAGTACTGCGGAAAGAAAAAAAAATTAAAACAGGACATCCCCTATTGTATAATGAATGACATGTGCTAGATCGGTTGTTAGGCATTAAGCAAGAGCTATTGTGAAGCTTGGTTTACACATCACATTAAGCCATAATATGTTTGATTTTAGTTTAGGTTAGTACAGGGGTCTCCAACCTTGGCAACTTTACAACTTGTGGACTTCAACTCCCAGAATTCCTCAGCCAGCGTATGCAGAATTCTGGGAGTTGAAGTCCACAAGTCGTAAAGTTTCCAAGGTTAGAGACCCCCAGGTTAGAAGGACCCATCCACTGAGATCTGTAAACCGTGCTTAGACATATTTATGGCTTAATCTGGTAAAGTGTGGTTAAGAAAATCACAGGAATAACATAATGTCTGAACCCACATAATTCACTCAAAATGCTTGGTTGGTTGTCACTGCTTCACCTCCTCTTCCAAAGACATACACTTAAAATAATTGTACTGTATATTGGACTATCAATACGACCCATAGATGGCAGAGTTTTCTGTATCCCTTTGCTGCCATCCATTTTATTTATTATTCTGTAACCCAATTCTGGTAATGTCACTATTCTCTTGCTATCTTAGATTGAAATACATATTGAGTGTAGGTTACAAACTGCTGCAGGAAGAGCAACATAATGAACTTTTCTTGACTTGATGTCTCCAAATGCTGGCTTCACTTCCCTTCCCAGACAGGAGACATACAGCTACGCTGATTGGGAAAGATGAGACTGTGCTAAGAAAATGTCATTTAAGGTGACATGATTTGTAGAAATTAATGCATAAAATCCTATTAGTTGGCAAATAAAGTCCCAGACTAACCTTTGGATCTCTATTTCTATAGGATATTTGTCTTGAGGTATTTTCTTAAAAACTGTATGCAACTTCCTTTTAAATATTTCTACCTTTATATTCTTACACACTGCTTATCTGAGATATTTTTTCTTAATGTTTGTAATGGGACATTTGTAATGAAATACACGGATCAGTATAGATTTCAAATTACTTAACTGCACATTCCAGTAACTCTTAAAAAGCTCAAAATAATAATTTTTTTCTAGTCCATGCACTGCCTTATGTTTTTGAACTACAATACTTGAATTCAAAACACTTTACCTCTAACTTTTAGGACAGTTAGATCCAGAAGACCTTCCCATACTTTGGCATGCAGAAGCCATATGGGTTTCTAACAAGGAAATAGATGTTTCTTGCAACAGAAAAACTATAAATTTTATAAAACAGTATGTGCTTTGTGACTTATTGTGTTTTATTCAGGTTCTGCAGATGAAAAGAAAAGAAATGAGAAGAGTAATTCTGGGAAGATTGAAAATCATCAATTTGCTCAAGAAGAGTCGAGTTCAAGCTCAAGGCAATTCAGGTAGCAGAGGACTCAGAGCTATAGAATAGAAGGGAACCTCTTTGTGTCAGCCACATTTTATTTCTGACCACCACCTCCCCAAATGCCATGTGTGAGTATTAAGTGTGCAAGGGGGAAACTATGTGTTAGGGAATAGCCATATACAATCAACCCTTTGAGAAAAAACTACGGTATACAGATGGGATAAAAATGGGAAGAATAGATATCCTTTCCAAACAAAATATTTTCCCCTCTGAAAATATGCCTGACAATGATTGCTTTGTAAAGATAGTCTGTTCTTTTAAAAGTATAAACAAAGATAATTTTGTGAGGATGAAATCTATAGGTAAGATTCCACCTTCTCTAATTCAAATACTTTGCAAGTTGGGGATGTAGCTTAGTTTGCTACCTGGTTTTTTTGCCCAGAGCTATTTCTAAATTAGCACTGTATTTACTATGTTGATATAAACTTCTCCTTACATTTGAAAAGCTAATTAAGACTTAAGGTTCAGTTCGTTGACAGCAATATTGTAGCACCTGATCATGGTAATGGCACTGTTTGGTCCTATAACACCTCTTATTCCGAGTCCGTGACTTTTTATGTGTTTCCAAGAAAAGGCATTGAAAAAAAGCCATTGATATGATACCTTAGTAGATGAGAGCAAATGGTTCTCTTTATATTTAATCTCTTCCATGCTTTGCCTTGCATGGAATAAAGCATTTTTAAAAATAACTCTGCAGGTGTTCAAGCATAATGCTTTGAAAAACAAATAATTGTTATGTACCATCATATACATTTATTCCCTCTGTATTACTCTAGTGTTTTTGTCGAAGTTTGCCACAGTTTCTTTAGATTTCTGTTATGAAGTTTCTTGATTAGAGAGCAGGGATGTCCAACCTCGGCAATTTTAATACCTGTGGACTTCAACTCCCAGAAGTCCCCAGCTGGTTGGGGAATTCTGGGAGTTGAAGTCCACAGGTATTAAAGTTGCCAAGGTTGGACACTCCCACTATAAAACCTGATCCTGTCATCAGCAAGCTTAGAAGACAAGAACATCCTGGGGCCTAACTAAACTGAGGAATGCTCTTGATATCGCCCAAGGCCTCATTAGTTCTGAGCTATAAAACCCACAAAAGTGTAACTATTCTGCCCAAATAAGAGACCTAGAAGCTAAACTTTGTTTCTTAAAATTTAGAAGTGGTAGGGAGCATGTTTCAGTCAGTGTGACATTTAGAGCAAAATGTCCCAAAGATTGCATGGTAATATCCTTGCAGCTCAACCTGCACATGTCTCCAATGCAAGGGGAAATTCTGAAGACTTGCTCTAAACTGACCTGTAGCTGAAAAAGAAGAGGCTATTCTGGGATTACATCAGCAACTACACAAACTCAAAGAGTAGTTCACCTATCTAAAAAGCCAAAATGCAATGTGTGTGTGTGTGTGTGAGTGTGAGTGAGTGTTAGCTTGTGGGTTCGCAAAAAGAACAAAGATGCAGGTCAGTCTAGAAAGCTGCGAGGGTTCCCTTTATTCTATTCCGCAAAATATGCTCAGCTGAAGGCAGGCTGTTCTTTTTATACTTTCCCGCGGCTCCACCTGCAACCAATCAGATCGTACCTTGTCTTGACCAATCAGGGGCCTCCCTGTCGGCAGCCAATCAACTGCCAGCAGGCGGCGCGGTGTGGCGTGGGTGGACCAGAGGGAAAACTCTGCCCGTGCATGCACAGACACAACAGTGTGAGAGAGAGAGAGGACCCAGCAAAGCTGAAGAAAAAATATGTATTTATGTCTCCTTGAATAGCAGGCCTTGTTCGGTGGCGTGATGAGTGAGGATAATATTGGAAACAGCCATAAACTTTGGAAAGATGGGATGTGTTGACATTTTATGCAGCCCAAAGTTTAAAACAATATTAAGTCAAGCAAAGACATTGCTTTTGCATTATTTTTGAAGTAAGCACAGAAATAGGCAGAATGTAAATGCTTCCAATTAAAAATGTATGTATGTTAACTGTTCATTAAAGAAGCCTGTTTAAAATGTTTGCAGTAACACATAGCTATGAATACTGGTGAATCAGAATCACACTGAGTTACCCAATGTGCAAGCATTGGAATAAAAAGCTGCAATAAGGCCTTTTTTTCCTCTTATTAGTTCATACACACTTTAGTTGGAGTCATGAATGGTGCAGTCCCTTCTTATCGCCTGCCCTTAACTCTCATCCAAAGCTCAATTTTCTCAAGAGGAATATCGTAACCTATTTGTAAATCAAATTATATTTGCTGAATTTACAGAATGAAAGACTTCAAAGGTTGAGGAGTATATTTGCACCAAAATACGTATTTTTGTGAAACATAATTTATTTCCAAGTTATTTTAATATTTTTAAAAGGTCATTGTCTGGTGGGTAGTCCTGAAGCCCAGAAGGACTGAAATGCCTGTGGACCAATCTCCTAAAAGTTTTCAGGACAGAACAGTTTTCTGGAACTACTTGGGTAACACTGTTTTTAAGCTAATGGTTGCATTTTCTCTTCCCGTTTTTGTACATTTTCCTATATATGAATAAAGAGAATTTCCTTCTGTGTAAAAACATTTTTTCCAGTCATATATATGAGAAGTTTCTCAATTACTCAGCAATGTTTCCTATGTGAGATTTTGAAAAGTATCTATTATTACTTAAATAATATTTAAGTATTTAATATTTAATATTAAAACTACAGGGATTTGTCCAGGCAATTGCCTGAAATTAATACTGACCTGAAAGCCATATCTATCTATAACACATACACATGTGTGTGTAGAAAGATGTAGCTACTTATCTGTGTCAGTTGATCCTAAGATATATAAAGCTGCAGCAATCATATGCTGTATCATTATTATTTATCTAAGACAAAATGGAATTTTGGAGCCTGCAGGGAAACACACACTGGATCTCTCCACAACTGCTGCATTTTTTTCTTGGAATTGCACAGCGCTCTCCTGCAAAAAGGGGACCCAGTGACCCAGTGGCTAAAACGCTGAACTTGTCGATCAGAAAAATTGGCAGTTCGACTCCCTAGCACCGCATAACAGAGTGAGCTCCTGTTACTTGCCCCAGCTTCTGCCAACCTATCAGTTCAAAAGCATGTAAAAAATGCAAGTAGAAAAAAGAGACCACCTTGGTGTAGGAAGGTAAAGAGCGCTCTGTGAGCCTTTGGCATTTAGTCATGCCGGCCACATGACTACGGAATCGTTAGCAGACAGCGCTGGCTCTTCGACTAAGAAACTGAGATGAGCACCGCCCCCTAGAGTCAGGGACGACTGGCATGTATGTGCAAAAGGAACCTTTACCTTTACCTCCTGAAATTGCCATGCAAGCTCAGGAAAAGACAGGTGCATGGCCCTATTATAGTATTGTGTATTTAAAGAATTTATTCCTGGCATTAAATGTAGATAATGAATTAAAGATTACTCAAGCTATCTAATCAATAGCAGTAAATTAAGGAAACAGCTTACTTATGGGTCAAATACATCACATTTTCAGTATGTATCCATTCTGCAATTGAGCAATGCATCTTTTATTTATAGGATAGATGTTGTTCGGCAATTTGGTCACAACAGACCACTGAAGACTTTATTCAAAAATGTGGAGACAAATGTTAACCACCACTAATAAAGAATGTCAGTCAATCACCAGCAAAACATTATACAAATTAATGAAGGTCATTAGGAGGACCAGAGGCAAAGAAATAATTTTGTGCTTTCATGCAGAACAAGAAGAATCCAGTCCTTTTTTAATCGATCATCATAGCTGAGACTACAATGCACACATATACCGTATACTGTACTTTTACAAACTATAAGGGCTGAAAAAGAAGGGTGGTAGGAAACAGAATAATTAAATTAAATTTAGATAATACTGCTTCCTTGCCTCTGCAAAAACCTCTCAGTATTTTGCACATTAAGAGGGTTAACAGTTAAGAGGATAAGCAGATTTGACATCAGTGAAAGAATACCCAGCTCGAAACAATACAGAAGAGGCTTAAATATCATGACTTCAGCTAACTTGAACTCCAGAATTGAGAAAGGAATGTTGGTCAAGTAAAGATAGAATAGGCAAGTTTGCTTATATCTCTACAAATTTGTAAAGCATCAGCAAAATACAGGTTTATCTTCTGAGTATCCATATCCAAATGATAAAAAGTACAAAATCCAAGACAAAACAATGAAGCTGCCGTTTCCTGTTCCATTATTTATCTCTCACATTCTACACTGGCTTGCAGTTACTCTCTAAAGCAGTGCTTTTCAAACTTAGCAACCTTCAGATGTGAAGACTTCAACTCCCGGAAAGTTCAATTCTGGGAATTGAAATCCTCACATCTTAAAGATGTCAAGGTTTAGAAACACTGCTCTAAAAAGTACAAAAGATCTTGGCCTACACCTGCTCTCTGATCTTGTTCAGATGCCAAGGTATGGTAAGCTGGCTTAACCGTGGACAAGAAGGCACTACAGAGGGTGAAGAGCACAACACAAAAAATAATAGGCTGCCCCATAATCCCCCCCTGGAAGAAATCGCCATGTCCCACTGTCTCAACAGAGTGAGTAAAATCCTTAGGGATGACTCTCACCCTGAACAGCACTTTTTCATACTTCTACCATCAGGCAAGAGATACAGAAGCATAGCCTGCTGGACAAATAGGCTGAAAAAATAGCTTCTATCCATGGGCCATCAGATTTCTAAATGCCACATAACACCACGACTAGACTTAATGGAACAGACTCACAGTGATGTATGTAAGTAGAAATGTGTGACAAGTCCCGGTATTTCCTGGGGTTAGGGATTTGTTTATATGTCTGGACATGTATTCTGTGTTTAAATATATTCTGTGTTTCTGTGCTTTGTGTGGTTGTACCAATGGAGGCTCATTCAATTTCACTGCACACGTTATTGAAAATAAAGGTTTGAGTTTTGATTTTTCTTCTGAGCAGAAAAAGTACCAAGAAAATATGAATCATTTTCAAGTCCTGCCTCAGGCTATCAGTAAAGTATCTTCTGCTAACATAATACACTTCCTAAAGCAACCAATTCCCAAAAGAACACTCCAGCAAACATTGGTGGACTTGACTGTCTAAATTTCTCACAAGGCCCTAAAATTCTGCTCTACACCTGTAGCATAGCTTTTCATTGGGATTGACAGGACTTTAAACTAAATGAATGGCTATAAATCAAGGGCTACCTGTATTTGCCACGTTCCATAATATTCAAGAAATCACATTATAGTTTAGCAATGATACATGAACCCAGTCTGAACCCAACAACAACAAATTTTCAGCAGTTAAAAATAAAGATACAATAATATGGGAAAATACTATGGATGCTATAAGCACTGGTGAAGTGAATTACTTATAGTGATCCCGAAAGCAGCAGTGGCAAACTTACCTGAGTTAAACCTGGTTATCCACAGAGGGAACCATGGCAACAAACAAAGTTAGATACTAAGAGTCAACTCATTTCAATGAAGTATCTTTAAGTAGTTGGTAAAATTGCCATGTTTACGTGCAATGATCTCCTAAACATTTCTCTAAAAACATAATACTCCATGTGAAGAGCATAATTGGTACAAAATAGAAATGGTACTTCATATCTTCCCTCTTTTTTTGTAAGGAATGGGATTGGAAAGGGGAAATAGATCAGAGCACTTGATTAAGGAGACCATAAGAGGCAGACATACCATTAAGTCTCTCTTCTGAAGCCATATGGTTATACATTAGGCATCAAATATGAAGGACAAATTGCTCTCACATACAATGTGTCCATTCATTAAAAACAATATTTAAAGCATAATCTATTTTTTTAAAAAGAAAGACCCATCGTTTACACTATCCATTTCTTTCATTATTCAGAGGCTATCAGAACCCTAGATACTAAGAAAGGATGCGAGTTATAAACCTTGTTGAACAAGAATTGTTCCATTATTTCCCTACATCTCTCAGATAAAATAGTTCAATAAAAATCAGAATTTCTAAAAATTAACAGAATGTTGAGACCAAACTGTAACTAGGCTCAATTTTTCCTTTATTTCCTCTCAAAATCATTAGCACGTTACTCTTAATAAATGGACAAGGATAAACTCGGTTTGTAGTTCATTCGGCTACACAACAGCTCTAGGAATGCTGGCTTGACCTGAGATCTCGGATTCAGCCACATTTGGAGACCACTGATTTAAACAATAGAGAAACTTAATTTAAGAAACATGCTATGTCAACTATGTATTTAATTTTTATACTGCTCTTCCTAAATAGTTTAGGGCAGTTTATATTAAAACTTAGATTCAAAGCTTTAATGGAAATATTAAAGTTTAATTTTAAAAACTCATTAAAACTATTTAATGAAAAAAAATTAATAACAGCCAAACTATTATTTGAAGGCTTCTAAAGCTATACAGACATTATTCTAGTTATAAACTTTTGAGTTATGAATTTTTATCACCAATAAGAACAAACTTGACTGCAGTGCCAACATAGAAGATCCCGGATGTCAGGAGATGTGCTATAAACTAACCCTTTCTCACCTTCTCCTAACCTTCTCTTGCATACTGTTCGGTTTAGTGACTGGGTGTGGTGTGTACAGCAGCAACTGTGAATAACTGAAATTCAGCACAAGAGGTGATTGTAATGTTTGTTTGGACTTACAAACAAAATGGATTTACGAACAGCATCTGGGAACATAACCTGTTCATAAGTAGAGGAACATCTGTAATTCCTGAAAATGGTTAGAAGTCCATTCGACAAGGATGAAGCAGCGCAAAAGCAATTTAATCAGGAAGAGTATTTTCAGAGTAATTGGTATTATTCTGGCTAGGCTATGACTTTGGTTTTGTAATTCTGTTTTTCTCCCATTTCCTTGCAGTCTAAGACTGTTGGTCTCCTAACAAGCACAAGAACAATGTCCAAAGTCACATATTATGGTTAATACAGAGTGGCTTGACTTTGCCCAGCATGAAATATGAGCCCATTTGTTAGGCGTATTATGTGAACTAATTCTAGTTGTTAGAAAAGCACTAGAATACATTTCAATTTAGATGTGTCCAGAAAGATTGTTTCTAGATTTTTCTCAGCCAATATTTACATCACTCAAAAGATTTGATAGAATCAGTCCAACTATAAATAAAAAGGGCTAATTCAGAGCTGCACAGAATGGAATCAGATGAGTTACTCCACTGGTCTAAATTAAGGGCAGAGAGAATTTACGTCATTTTATTTTCACCCTGTGGTTCTCCATGCTCCAAAAAACATTTTTTAAATTGAGTAAGTCTCCAGAATTATGTATAAGGAGTGTTACTGGGGCAGTGATGAAGAGGAAATTTTTAAAAATCACTGTTGCCTTTCTCTAGAAGGAAAGTTCCAGTGGACATTGATTTTCATCACCACTGGAAACAGCATTTCCCAGCAGATATATTTATAGAAGGTCATTTTGTCTGCAAAATAACTAATTAGCAATTACACCAGCACATTATCTAAGCATCTAAGCCAATGACACTATTTTATTATGTGCATCTCAAAAGTCTGTCTTTTATGTCAATGATATAATAGCAAGCATGCTTTTTACTATTTATACATTTTTATGCATACACAATACCAGAAAATTTACAACAGTGCAACTGGTACATATCAAATGCATTAATGTCACAATTAGACTGAACTTAATTGTATAATATATGAACTATCTTCACAGAAATACGTGGAGAGATTAGCATATTCTATGGCTAATGGAATTAAAATCCATTTGAAAAAAATGAATAGAATTAGGTTTTGGATGACCCAAAACATCTTATTAGTCTTAACCTTTCATCCTGCAGACATGCTGGACTACAACTCACATCATCTCCAGCAAGAATACTTGTGTTGACTAATGGTGCTGTACAAAACAGAACAAGGAATCCATTTTGTTTTTCTGTATCTGATGACATTCTATATATAATGTATGATGTTTTTCTGTGTAAAATGAGACATTTTGTCACTTCATATATGAAATGAAATGTTGCATTATATAGATTGAAGTTCTATATTTGGACTGACTCTTTTTGTCACAGATAAAAATATACCAATGTATATTATTTTTCAACAGCCATCCTCTCAGTAAAATAAATATAGTTAAACTACAATTCAAAGTAATTGTAAAGAATATCTCTTTATTACACTCTTCTGGCAGCTTATTGGAGAAGTTTTACATGTACATTAAGTTTAAAATGAAAACCAAAGGCAAAGGAAAATCCATTAACAAGACATGTATACTGTATATCATGTGCAATTTTAAACAATATGAAAAATACATCACTGTATTGTAAAACACTATGTAAAACAGCTATCTTCAAGTTTAAAAATAACTTAGGTATCTTCTTTTTTACATTTATACAGAAAAGCAAAAGAAAGTTATTTCCATTTGGCTCAAAAAGTAAGAAAATGATAATATTAACTCATCAAAACACCTTTTGTGAAAAGTGCTTAACCATCATCCTAGAGTAGTGATTTCAGACATATTTAGTGCAAATGTCTTTAAAAAGCCACTAATATGCTAATCTGTCATTCTGTGCCTTTCTATGCACAAAATCTCTCACAGCATAAATAAAAGATTGATTTGAGTCATTCCCCATCATGTGATGCCTCAAATCAATGTAATGCTATTAAAGGGCAGGACTTGGCTAAACTACAAGTCTTGAAACCTGAATAGAAAAATAGCTATCTTAAAATATAAAAAGTATCATGCTAGTAGGCAGGTTACTGTATCAGTGACATACAAATCTTTTTCAGGACCTATGCTGCATATGCTCTTATTTCTATTATTTCATCTAACATATAGGTCATGTTCTACAATCATTACCTGCTCAATTTTTGTAATTCTGGCCCAAATCCAGAACTCTCTCAAAGTCAGCATATTTTTATTTCAAATCAGCTTAGCCCTGCTGATCAAATATAATTAGCTTGTCACTAATACTATTATGCAGTTATAAGTGTGTATCTCATTAAAATACAGCCAGCAACTCAGCATCAATCAGAGCAGTTCATTTGATTAAGAATGGCTTAACACCCCAAGTTTTTCCAAATCTGCAATGAACAAGTATCATGAGCCAATTGTGATTCAGATGGAAAATTTTAGTTTTAGAATGAAACAGTGACATTTCCTAATTGGATATATTCCTCAATTCCACCCCACCTCCAATGCATTTTTCATTCATTAGAAGCTGTTTGGCCATTAAGCCCTTACTTTTCCAACAGTAATCTACTGCTGCTTCTACCAAGCTACTTAAAAAGAGATTCTGCAAACTATTTAGGAGTGCCATGCAACAACTTTTGCCTTCTTGGGCAGAAATAACTGATTATACAGCATAATGCATATGCAAACTATTCTTACATTGATTCAGCAATAAATATACAGAGGAGGAAATAGGGAAATTTTCTTTTAAACAAAATCCTTACTCTTAAATCTTGTTTTTTATTCGATCCAAGAAAACTGATAACTACACTAGCTTCAGAAATTCTTCGTCTATTCCAGCACCAAGAGTAATGATTTAGAAGGCTCATTCACCCAAAATGGAAACCATGTTCTATTAGAGGGGATTTAAGAGTTTTAAGGATAGCTTTAATGCCTCAAAAGTGGTACTAAAAAGTGAGGTAATGAGGGACTAGATTCTTCACCATGGCTTAACAAGTTATATGAACCAACTCAATTTTGGTTTCTTGAACAAACTATTATTTAAAAGAATCATAGTTCAATATGATGTATGAGCCCAGCTAAATCTTGTCCAATGATACCCTTGACTTTTCCCAGTGCCTTCATTTTTTGTTACTGCTGGCTGCAAAGCATGCCTACAAGGCAATTTCAGCTGACGACTATTCTACACTATTTAAGAGAACATAATTTTAGCAGTATTTCTATGGCCTCCCAGAAACCCCAAGATTGTATTCTAAATGAACTTTTTGTTAAATCACTAAGTTCTATTCCAAACAGACACCAAGAGCCTGCAATTGTCTTATTTATTTCTTAATAAAATGATAGACAAATCAATATTCTTTGTTTTTTAAATACTAATCACTTTTCCCTAGAATGTATGTGTTAATTCTTTCTATTCTCTTAACCCAATTTCCCCCCACAAGCAGTTCAGCTTTTTTTCCCCTTTGTTTTAGTTTGGGTAACTTTTCCAAGGCAGTATATACAAATGGAATAAAATACTGTCTGTAAATTCTAATAAATATACTATGTACCCTTACATACAAAGCCACATCATAAAAAATAATTTTTGGGGTAGAGAATAATTAAGTAACAGAATCTCCATTAGTTTAAACTTGCTTTTAACCAGCCAATAGAGATAAGAGCTTGTTCAAGTATACTACACTAGAAATATCAAGACATGACATTTTTCTTTAAGTCAAACTCTGTAATTATTATAATTCTAATAATCACTTTTGCTGCCAGCAATAGAATATATAAAATTCAAAGTTTATTTCTATGAGCCAAACAGCATTTTAGTAGTAATGTAGACTAAACACTAAGATTGGTCTGCTGATAAATATTAAGCCATTGAATTCTTTTTTTTTTTCATTTTTTTTTCATTTTTCAATATTGATAACTTTTAAATAAATCAGCATTCAGGTAAGAATTAGAAAGGAATTTTCATGTAAGTTATACATGGAAGTCAATGTTATTAATCCATTATATAAAGTATAAAAACTTTACCAATGAGGAAGTAAGATAACAGTTCAAGGATTGAAGGAGGGAATATAGTTTTTTTTTCGTCTCTGGAGGTCATGTCATCCCCCTGAGAACTATTGCACAATAGTGCATACACCTATCTGAGACAGTCTTTTATTACAGCATAATGTAAAGTTAAATTATAATTGTCTTCAGAGCAATCAAATGAATATCCCACTGCATCCCAAAGCTCAGTTGGATTTATCTTGGATGTTTGCAAAGCTGGCATTTGAATGGATTCGCTTACCTAGAAAGAGAAGAAAAGCATAAAATTCCACAAAAAAACAATCATAGAATAATCATACAAGAAATCTAAGTCCCCAGTATCAGAATTTGTATGGAGAGGCGTCTTGAAAAAGTCATAGTGATAGTATATGTGTTATGATATCATTGAATTACCAATTAAATTTGCATCATTTGTACAACAGCATTGTGACACCTCATACTTTCCCACAGTGAATATCAAAAATAGCGATAATGCAAAAAATCCCAAATTATAGTTACAAGAACAACTATAAGAAATTATAGTCAGAAGAACAATGTTGGTTTAAATAGTTTTAGAGTTAAATAGAGAATTAGTCTGGCCAATTAGTGCAAAGAGGTCTAAAGCTAATGAGGAGTGTTGAGAAGACCTTTCCTCAATTTTTCCTCAAGAGTTGGGAGAAGGGGTTTTGCAACAGAGCTTAAAATTTGGACAAGGTCAAAGGGAGGAAAGTACTCTTTAATATAACAGACCTCAATTCATGCAAGACTTCATAGATCATGGCTATCAGTCTTAAGTGTGCTAGAAATAGTTCAAAACCTGACATTAGCAAGCCTATCACATGCTATCTATTATACTTCATACTTAATGATGTGGCCAGTGTTATGAACTATCTAAAGTTCTTCCAATAAGCAGTAGTATCTAGAATGCTCCAAACTCCAAATGGGTCATTGTCATTGTCATAGGCCCCAAATGGGCCTATTTCATTGTGGTCTGGTCTAATTTCCAGGAGCAAAAGTACTCTTGGCCACCATTAAAACTTGAGAAATCACACTGAAGAGTTGAACCAAGTATACACAAAATTACAAATCTGAAAATGAGATAATTGCTGTCCATGCTCAAATGAAAACTAAATCCTTTTTTTCAAATGACAAAATGACTCTATTTTATCTGGGCAACATGTTTATTCGTTCATTTTTATCAACTGTCGAATTATTCTGAGTAGCAAAACAGCCAACATAAACAGTCTAATTGTATGAGAAAGTTATTCCTATATACAGTAACTTGACCATACTATGAAGAAAGGCTTCTTCACATCATTTATTTAATTCATGGCACCCAAATAGTTTTATAAATAAATAGTTGACTAGAATACTGAATATGATGTTGCTAATTACAGATGTTCAACAATATGCTGGGTCTGTTCAGAAAGAGTTAACTGTAGATAGTAAGCTGCCTATCTTTACTATCTTAAAAGAAAGATTGGAGAAAATCATCCAATTGTCTGATTCGTTCCATCTGAATTGCCATTGTAGCCCTTTGATTAAGAAGGGCTTGATAAAGAGAATTAAAACTTGTTTAGTCACTCAAAAAGCGCACCAGTGGGACAGAATCAAATGATGTATTATCAACTTCCAACCCAGATTATTTTAATCAGATTGTGAGTCCCAAATTCCAAAGCATCTGACACTGGGCGTCATGCCATTTTTTGCCACTGAAATACCACTTTCAGTATTGTAATCTTTTTTTTTTAAATTTCAATCCAAATAGAAACCATAACGATTTGGTGATTTTTCTTACCCACAATTAGGACACGTTTTTTCTGCTTTGAGTGAAGGAAAGTACTCAAGTAGAAAACAAGTGGTAGAAAGAAAATGAACAAAGAAACTGCAATCACTGGCACTGTATCTGTGCAGGGGACAGAACAATTAAAAGTTGTGCTCCACAGCCTTTGTGTGATGTTCATCTAGAAGGACACAATTATAAAAAAAATATTAAGGAGATTAAGACATCTGAAGAATCATCACTATCTGGATAAATTGCAAAGTTTTGCATTGAATGAGCATCAGTATATGTAGACTTACTGGGTACAGATCCTGTCTCCCTGAATAAGATTCAACGTGGTTTTTACAATTATCAGGCCATCCTTAATGGCGCTTGCAAATTTAGCAATCTCATGGATTTTCAGATATATTTTAAAATGTCCACCCTGAAAAACTTCAAATGCAGCAGCTGTGCTTTATTAAGATGTTCTTCATAGTTCAACATTTGAATTTGCATTAACCACAATCCAACCATTTCATACAGTAATAAGAGCATCCAGCTTATTTAGATGCTTTTTAGAAGATGCCAAATTCACGTGTCTTTAAGAAAGGCTTAAAACAAAACAAATGAAAACCTCTCAGTGGATCCATATTAAGAAAATGTCAGAAGAATGTCCACAGAAGTACAACAGAAGATTGATGTAAGTGGCTGATGGGACCTAAGCCTGCACTTAGCAACATGCCTCATCACTGCTAACACATCACAGTATTTGGGCAAAAGGCATCCCGGTCAATTGGTCCTTTGAAAACCAGCCAGTGAAATAAACAGTGACTGAATATTCAGAAGGTGAAAATACAAAACTGGAGATCCAGAAGTTTGTTTTTTTTATTGTAAGATGAAGCACTGGCAGGTTTTCAGTCATTTTGCCTTGGAAAGTGCTAAATGCCTAAACTAAGTTTATTCAGATTATTACCAATATAACTGTACAATTGATTATGTGCCATCAAGTTATTTCAGATTTCTATATAAACTAGCAAACTACATTAAAATACTTCATTTTTCAGGAATTACCCTGATGATCGTGTTATTTTAAAAAGCTATATTTTCCCAAAAGGCACAAAAAAAAAAAAGAATGACACTATGTTATGATTTGATCAATTTTACTTCTATATTCTGTTTTATTGCACTGGAATTTTACTTACAGTTAATCATTCTTATGCGATTAGTAATAATTAAGTAACTAAATTGGACAAAGGCTAACTTGAGACATTAGATGTATACTGAGAAGTGATACAAATGAGTAGATGGTAGTATAAGGAAAGCAAAACAGAAAGTAAGACTTACTGCATCCTCTATATCAATGCACAAATGAAACTGTTCTCCAGATTCCTCATGCTGCCCACTCCTTTGCATCTTGCTGTAGTGGGAACTCAAGTTTTTATATGTAGCATTGCAGTTCTTGCAGACCTCTGAGTAGTTACTTGGTAGCAGGTTACCTTCCTGGCCAAACAGTATAAACCAAGAAATTGTTTTTTTAAAAAGAATAGATTAGAAAATTCAAGGTGAGTTTGAATCCAAGCACAAAAGACTGCCACAATTTTCAAAAAACAATTGCAAGATAAATGGAAACTCCTATAGTCTTCAACTAGAATTGCCATTGCTAAGCAAGGTGGGTATTAAGTGAGCCATGCCTAATTTTATGACTTTTTGCCACAGTTGTTAAGTGAATCACATGGCCATGAAGTGAATCCGGCTTCCCTCATTGACTGCTTTTCAAAAGCCAACTTGGAAGGTTGCAAATGGCAATCACATAAACCCCAGGATGGTGCAACCATCATGAATACATGCCATTTGCTAAGCACTCAAATCTTAATCATGTGACCATAAGGCTGTTGTGACAGTCATAAAGGTGAGGACCAACTGTAAGTAATTTTTTTCAGTGCCGTTGTGACTTCAAATGGTTGCTGAATTAATGGTTGTTAGCTGAGGACTGCCTCTATTTTCTGTTGAAGAAACACTGAACCATACAAATAAAGATTTAGATGGATGGGTTCCTTACGCTCCCTGGTTTAGTAATTCTTTATGATACAATGTCATTAATAAATATTTTATAGAGCAAATCTAAGCAAACATTCACTATGGCCAAGATTTATCAGTCTAGAGATCTCATCTGAAAGTCTAATTAAAATTATCAGTGAATATTCATATTGTTCTATTCATGTTATTCTTGTGATGTAATAGCCAACTTTTTAATAGGAAACTTCTGGACTAATGGGCCCCAGGCTAAGAACAGGAAACGAATCTAATCCCCCCTTAGGCCCAAAGTCAGCTGTGTGATCTTGGGCCAATCATTTCTCTTAGCCCTAGGATGGAGGCAATGACAAAACACTTCCAAAAACATTGGCAACAGGGACTTGCAGGTTAAGCAGGGCCATGATACACAATACACTGATACACAAACACACACATTTCTGAGCTCATGATTGCTCCTTCCTATAAAAGTAACAAGTATATGATGTTAATAGTTAAGGAGAGGCAAGTTGTCACATTAATGATTCAAGAAGGTATGGAGTTATCTTATAAGATAACTTAAAAGTATGAGTTACGAGGAAATTGCAGAATTGTGATGTGAAAGATAAATGCTGCCAAAATGCAGTAACTAGGATGTTGGGTGAAAATAATTAATATGTTTTCAAGCTGTCAGTATTTCCATTCTTGTCCAACTTCCGCTATTCTTTTCATTTACCTCCTGCTGACAATGCTCATTATTCAATAGCTCCTGACTATTCTCACATCAATGCAAAACAGTTATGTTAATGACTGTTACATCAACAATCAGTACTTTGTTTTGGTATAGCAGAACCCATCACAACAGCACATTTTAACATTTGATATCTGATCAACAGTGAAACATGAAAAACAGAAGAAAAAGACAAACAGGAACTGAAAAGTACTACATTATTCATTATCAAGGATGATATAAATACAGAGGATATATTTAAACATACACAATCTTAAAAAAAAACAATATTACAAGGTTACACATTCTTGTCTGGTACCCTTTTCCTAGTAAGAGCGAGGTTTTGGATATCCCAGGTCACATTTTTCAGTGCAATGGCAGCATAGTCTGGAATTGGGGAAACTTTCTTTTGTCCCTTCCCTAATGGTTAAATCATTCTGTGGTAATCATGGAGTTTTCTAGCACTGTCTCCTGGCACAGGGGGACTGGATTTATTTGGTCAATCCATCCCAGGCAACTAATGGACCCTGTTGGGTTCCAGACAGTGCTTTGGGTTTCTCTTGATAGTCTGCTACATGAACCAAACAAGGCCCTCCTTACATCCAAGAATGAGAAAGTGATGGGGCTTTAGATCAGGCCAGGTCAATGTGGACTCTCTCCTCCCATGGATCTCATAATTACCTTTGGTTTACAGAGGACTTGAAGGAGATAAAACAGAGAAAATTAAAGTGCCACTGAAGGGCCACAAAGAATGAACTCAACTGCATGAATTAATGCCACTAAAGACCTAGCTTATGGTGGCAAGGTGGCAAAATATCAGTATTCTTCTGCCCCAACAGACCGTGTATGCATTTTGGCAGTCTTCCAATTCAACCGGAGCTCCTGTTCACAGAACAAGTAGTAGCTGTGACTAGAAGGAACTCTGTATAATTTTGTGTTGTGTGCCAGTTATGTTCATTCCTTGACCAAGAGACCCTGCTCATAGTCCCTAATGCTATGGTCACTTCCCAAATGGATTATAGCAATGCATTTTATCTGGAAACTACAGCCAGTGTAGAAAGTTGGACCATAGGGAAGGCTGAGCGCCAAAGAATTGAGGCCTTTGAACTATGGTGCTGGAGAAGACTCCTGTGAGTCCCTCGGACTGCAAGGTGAACAAACAAGTCACTCCTAGAGGAGATCAACCCTGACTGCTCTTTAGATGGCCAGATCCTGAAGATGAAACTCAAATACTTTGGCCACCTAATGAGAAGGAAGGACTCATTGGAGAAGAGCCTAATGCTGGGAACGATTGAGGGCAAAAGAAGAATGGGATGGCAGAAAATGAGGTGGCTGGATAGAGTCACTAAAGCAGTCAGCATGAGCTTAAATGGACTCCGGGGAATGGTAGAGTACAGGAAGGCCTGGAGGAATGTTGTTCATGAGGTAACAATGGGTCAGACACAACTTCACAACTAACAACAAGTATAGTATAAGTATAAGTATAAGTATAAGTATAGTACAGTACAGTACAGTAGTAGGGATACGATTCCTATTCTAAACCTAACAACCAAGGCAGAGCAGTGATAGATACTTTGCAAATTACAAATGAATTTATACAGTCATTATTTTAAGCTTCTGGTTATAATTTTGCTATCATCCTTCATAACAGTAAACACTCTGATAATATAAATTAAGATATGGGATATACAAGGTCTGACGTTTTGAATCATAAAGGCATAGTAGTTCTGAACATAGTTGGATCATATTCTAGAAGTTGGCTACATCTTTCCAACCTTATAGTGATACTTGATTTAGAAATATTTTAATAGCAGATACTAATATGTGAAAAACCAACTTTTTAAATAGTTATGTATCCACAACTGAACTCATACTATAATAAAATACCAGATGACCCATATATATCAGGAGATGACAAAGCCTAGAATAATGTAAAAAGTGATTTACTATATGAAGAGATTATACGACTCTTCCTATATAATTATCAACTATTGTGAAATCAAAACAGCGACATAATTGCATATGAAATGGAGGTGAACATTAATTAGAATGCATTTTGTTCTCAGTAGTGAACACCTGCATTTTAAAGATAATTGTTCTATCTGCTTAAACTGTGTAAGAGTTGGTAAATTATATTTGCAGCGCCATGCTCTGAAAAAAAAGGGGAAAATTCACTACACAATTAGAGGGCTCAACGGTAGCCTTAATAAACAATATTAAGTACCTGGAGGTTCTGTTTAAAGCATGCCATTGATTCATTATATAAGGCCAGGAACGTCACTGTACCAGCTGATAAGCCTTCGTTCTTCTTCTTTAAACAATCTATGAAACAAGAGTCAAAAGCATCAATAAATCTCCAGTATCCACTTCCAAAAGGCTGTTTTAGATAAAGCCTTATTTATTTTACAGATAGATAGTCTGCTTCTCAATTGACAATCATATAAGACAGACCTTATATGACCCTGCAATGAAAGGGATGACAAATGCTAAGCTAAGGCATTCACAATCAGTGACACTACATCATCACGTGCAGTTCCCTTCTTTTTACAGTTCTCCCTTCTTTATACAGTTCTCCAATGGTATGCTGCTGAAATTCTGTAAAGAAAAAAAAAACCACCTCAAAAAGAAAGGGTCTAAAATAGATCCCATACACTTCAAGAACTGATGGGGGGATGGAATGCCCTTGCCCATTAAGTGCACTCTTCCTTCACTAAGATGATGCTAGAAGAAAAGAGGAGGGGAAAGAGGAAAAAAGAGGGGCTAGGTTGCCCAAAAATGGGCACAAAATATATATATTCCAAAATAAAGGTGGTGTGGTTGTAAATTCTTGGAAACTTTGCAAGGTAGGTTTGTTGTCAAGTCCTGACAAATTAAGCAATGAGATGCTCAATCTGGTAGCAGGATAAAAGAAATAGGGAGAAATGATAGAAATTCTGAATTTTGAAGAGAAGCTTAGCAGGAATAAGGGTTGTTAGTCTCCAGACATAACAGGAAACAAAACAGATGTGACCTTACAGATAAGAAAAACAGTAAAATAAAGGAAATTGTAGAGTCGCTAATCAGAGAGATAAGGAAAACTATAGTAGAGTACCAGATGGCTTTAAGTGACAATGGGGATACCACAGGGGTGGATGGGGGAGAGACCGGGACACACACAACAATTTTCATTGAAGGAAAAGTTTGTTCTTTTAATAATAGGGGGAAAGTATCATAATTTGACAAGATTCAACAATGTAGGGGTGACCAGTAATATCGGTGTTATCAGAGAGTAACATCAAAGAAGGAAAAGGCAGCTTGGAAGGAAAAATGTCTGGATAGGAAGAGGCACCCAAATAATCAGTTTTCGATTTCCAAAGATGGCAGGGCAGATATAGAATGTGTATCATCACAAAATAAGTGACACTAAACAAGCAGGGAAAACACTTGGCTCTTGGGGGTGGGACAGAAATACCCAATAGTTTCACAAATCACATTAACCCATGATTTGTTTAATTATGGGTTATAAAATATGCAATGTTTACATGCATAAAATGCTAAGTCATAATGCCAAACACATAATATGAATCCAGTCTGTAAAAGAGTAGACTAAGCATGATGTGGAACAATTTCTTGCTGAGGTTAGGATTGCAGAATCTTAGAAACAAAGGAAAATAGGGGAGGAGACAACCTCAGCTGAATCAGAGGCAGCAGTAAGATTGAGAAGGATGAGAATATTTAAAACCAATGAAGAGGACAAACAGATAGGCTTAACAAGGCAGCCAGTAGTACATAACAGTATCAGGCTTCTGCCATATGATCTATATTTTCTCTTTCAACACTGATATGGACATTAAGTAGTAGTCCTTATACCAATGGTGGCAAACCTTTTACTTAACGAGTGCCGAAAAGTGTACATGCTTTGCGTGTGCCATCAGCACTTGCGTGCGACTCCTCCATGTGTACTGCATGTACAACCGCAACATCTGCACATGCATGCAGCTTTTGCACGTGCAATGCACGCAGGCACTCATGCACACATGAGCAATCACATGTGCATATGCAGGAGAGCCCCAAAGACCAGCTGGATTTCCTGCCGCAATCACATGCATGCACAGTGGACGCCCGAAGACCAACTGGGTCTCTGCAATTGTGCATGTGTCCATGTGCAATTGCACGTGCATGCTCAGCTAGAAGTTAGCTGACAACTTGTGTGCCCAACAAGATGGCTCTGTGTGCCACCTGTGGCACCCATGCCATAGGTTCGCCATCACAGCCCTACACCATTTGAAATTACCCAATTGAATGAAATTAGAAACGGAGCTCATATGTAGATTTTGAGACAACCCAGAGTGGCTTTTTGTGATTTCATAAAACAACACTGTAAAGAGAAGCATAGAGAGGAAACAAATGAGGGCTAAAATACCAAATACTTTAATATCCAAGGTTAATCAGCCTCAATTGGCACGAGTAACAGCAAGACTATGGGAGTCACACTCAGATATCACTGTAGCACAAAGTTGTCTACTATTATCTTAAGGTAACTATCATTTAAGGCATCTTCAAAAAGTGTTTTTTTTTAAAGTTATTATTTCACAAAAAGAAACCTAAGTTCCTTGTCCTCTTAAGAGAGAATGTCAACTTGTTGCACCTGAATTGTAAAGATTTGAAGGAGGTCTCTATACTCATTCAACTGAAGGCACTTAAAGATTTGGACTAGGACATAGCAGCACAAGGAAACAATAGCCAATGACCTAATGGTTGGCTATCAATACACCAATCAACAGCTAGGAAGCCACACGGAATCAGGCACCATATAAATGCTGCCCATGGAATAGCCCAAGGCATGCATTCTAGTGGGGAGACATTTCCTGAGGATGGGCTCTAGCACAAGTTTAAAAGCTCTGAAGACTATATCTCTGGTTGCTGTGACCCACACAAATTGGATCCTGCAACACTATCCTGGCATATATTTGCCTTCATTCATAATTTCATAACTTAACTTTCACATATACTTTTGATAAATTGTTCCTGAATAAGACTGAGTGCCATGTAGAGATAAGGAGAATATCAATCTAAATATAGTATGATATATGATGTGTTATATTTATATATATTCTCAAGACCCATAACAAGACTAAGACTCACAGCTGATCCATCACAAGATCCTCACTTGACACACCCATACCTGAAACTCTTATAAAGAGAAGAATACTGACACTTGACATCCACTAAACTCTTCGTTAGCCTGGTAATGAAATGTTCAGAAACCAACCCATAAGTTCAGAAAATGAACCTTCACCCTTAAATATATCAACAAATCTTGTGCCTAAATGCTATTCTCTCTCCTCTTTTTCATCAGTGCCACCATGGAGGCTGTATGTCTACAAAAATAATGAAGTTCACTGTTGTGCCCAATTCTTGAATAGAGGTTTAATCTTAACTATGACTTCTAAAAAAAGGCAAACTACAGTTAGGCTCATCAATAGATGTTTAGTCTTAAACATGGCTTCTGAACATCCCTTTCAGCTGTGCCAAGCCATGCATGTTCCTGTCACAATACATCACTGAGCTATAATTTAGCATTACAAGACTGTGTTAAGTACAAGTAAAAAAAAGGCAATATATTGCTTCGCAAAATTAGCCGTTATTTATCTAAAACACACACACACAATTTAAGGTGATTTTCAAATCAGCTTCCATGTCAAGTATGTTCGTTAGAAACATTTTACTTAACATCATTTTGGTAGATGAAGAGCCCAAACTGTAAATAAAAATGAAGAGGATGCAAGAACAGTTACTCTCTTCAGAGATAAAAGAGAAAGTAAACAACATCATAATCTGATAAAAGACAGGAGCATGAGAGAGAGAGAGAGTGTGTGTGTGTCAACTCCACGTTGATCCTTTATGGTACAAGAGATGTAAGAGAGACAGGAAAACTCTGGCAGGTTTTCAGGATTCTACTATTATAAGTTACAAGAAAAAAATAAAGGGCTAACACAAACAGATTCTAGAAGAATATTTACCCCAATGTCTAAAGGAACACTCATACACAAATATTATGTTGCAGTGCTTGTCCTTGGGAAGTATCTCCCATAGCATTCTGTATGGCCCCCTACCTGAATTTGTTTAAATGGGCTCTCAAAAATTGCTCTTCCCAGGCTCTGGACTAGAATATGTGATAGGCCTTTTATGGGCATGTTTTGGATTCAGTTTGAGGATTTTACAGGCATCTTTTTTTCCTATGTGTTATATTGTTTTCAACATTATTATGGCATAACAGCCGTAGAAATTTAAATAAAGATCACATGCATCAACTCCATGTTAATTGTGTGGCTACACAACACTATGTGATAAACTGAAACAACAAGGCTGTAGTCTGCTGTTGTCTACAGATCTGTAATATCTGCTAACTTTTGTGCACAGCTATTTACATGTAAGTATCAGTAAAGATGTATTTTCTTGGATGTCACTGTTTCTCTATAGCACTGAATTGCCAGAACAAGTTCACATACATTGACACAATCATCCATTAAGAACCAAGAAATAAGTTAAGCTTCGTGCAATTAATTCAAGTTGCAATTTATGAACAAGTTGCTTACACATGCAGACTATCTGTTGCTGATTATGACACATTGAAATGGTTTATATGGCTGTTCAACATTTATTAATTTTATATTCTGCCTTTATTATTTTTATACACAACTCAAGGCAGTGAACATACTTATACTCATTTCTTCCTATTTTCCCCACAGTGAGGTGAACTGAGCTGAGGCAGAGGACCATAAAGGCATCCAGCTGGTTTCCATATCTTAGACAGAACTAGAACTCACAGTCTCATGGTTTCCTATCTGGTACCTTAACCACCTGCACTAATTATCCTATTTATTTCTCAAATCTATGGGTCCACCCTACAAACTCTGGGCAGTGAACATAATGTATAAACATCAGTAAAGCCCATACACATGCACATTTATCAAAACATTTATGTAAAACACTGTATTTCCCTTCTTTATCACATTTCCTGCACACATTCTATATACCTACATATGTATACATCTATACTGTATATACATAAATAGATACACAGACACAGGATGAGA
>JAEANM010002147.1:0-25346 GCA_017656035.1 Myanophis thanlyinensis
TTCTTTTTCTTTTTCTTTCTCTTTGTCTTTGTCTTTCTTTCTTTGTCTGTCCTTCCTTCCTTCTTTCCTTCTTACTTTCAATTCCCCTTCCTTTCCCTTCTTTTCTCTGGGATAGGGGCAAGGTAGAGAATCCCAAGCAAACCTAAAAATCCACAAGGTTCCTATACCAGCTCTCTGCAAATAAACGTTGAAGCAAGGTCATACCTCAGAATCTCCTTGTCAATTTATTTGAGACAGTCAACAGCCGCCTAGGTCCCCTCTCCCAGCTCGACCAGCTGGCCCCAGCTTGCGCGAGGTTGACTTGTAAGAGGGCCCGACGACTTCCTGTACTTTACTTTGCGGTAGCCATTACTTAAAATGGATCCACAGAGTTTAATAGATTTGATCTCCCCTTGAAATTAACGGTGCTCAGATTGTAAACAAAATATACCGGTAGATACCGTACATAAATACAGATGATGTGTGTATGTATACATGTGTGCGTATGTATATCTACATATACATACATATAATGAATTTTAGAATTAGATAGCGGCGGGGGGGGGGGGCTCAGTAGGGAAAAGGACGAGGATGGGCCAGTTTCCCCGTCCTCGCAACTTCCATTCGATGGGAATTGGATGTAAGTGCTCCTCGTTGATGTTTACGATTCTTCTGCCGCGCAGGTTGTAGTACCTTCTTGGGATTCTGCAGTATAAAGGTGACGTTTGGCAGCACTTCTACTTTGTCAACAACAATACCGCTAATTTCATTGAGCAAACGGGCAGCAGAAGACTCTTCTGCTAAATGTAAGGAGGTTAAAAGTAAACAGAAGAGCCAAGAGGCAGGGAAGGTGCGACGCGGACACCAGAGTAAAAATAACAGCGGGTCCTCAGGGTTTGGCCACGAAACCAGTCATGCAAACTCGCCAGGCTTAGGCTGCAAACCTCCCGGACACCCATTGTGGATTTTTACGACCGTTTGTTGCTTTCTCTTTGCGATCAGGAATAGAAATAGCCCCATGTCGGAGTGGCTGGGAAAGTCACTGAGATCCTAGTGGAGATCATGCAATACTTATCCGTCTCCATTAAAGCCCGGCGAGGCCTGCTTGTAAATATGTTTGCTCTTCTACATGGTTTGGTTCTGGAAACCGATATAGGGTCTGGCGATCTGTTCCCGAAGCCCAGAGCCTTAGCGCATTTTCGGAGGGAGATTGTCCCGTCTGCAGGAGAGCAACTTTGGAGAGAAGTATTTCCTGCCGACTTTGCTTCGGGGACTAATCCGAAGCACAGCTCAAGCACGGCAAAACAACAGGGAGATTTCCTTTTCAGTAAACACGCCTGGGATCTGGGCTGAAAATCTGTTACAGTTGAGAGAGCAAAGCCTACTGAAAAAGATTTACGGAAAAATTAGCTTGCTATGGAAAAAAACAAAAAAGGGGTTTCTGCTGCTTTGGAATGAATTTTTGTCTTTCTTAGAGGGTAGGTACCAGTTTAACAGTATAGAAGCAACGTTTGTGAGAGATTTTAATTTGTTTTTAAACGAACGGAAGACAACGATAATATCTCTGCATTTTTGTCTCTGTCTCTCTTTCTCTCTCTCTCACACACACACACACAAACTGAACAGCCTGTTGAAATGGGCTCTAATTGAGGAAGCGCCGCAAAGGCAAAAATTTAGGACAACCAGAAAAAGACACACCAGCAATCTGTAAAAAAGGCGCGATCAGCTGGGGCCCAACAACTGATCCGGCATTGGCAGGATTGGTGTAGCTTGTGTACAAGATCGAAGCCGGCAATTTTGGGAAGGTATGATCGCCGTATACGAAGCTCAGCACTCGCTAAGCGGAACCTGCCTCTGTCCGTAACTTTAGGCCAGTTTTCGGAGTTGCACCTTCTCAGTTGTCTCTTTTGTAGTTCTACAGAAATGTTCCGCCGTCGGGACAAACAGACGATTGTCCGAGACCGGAGTTGGAAGATAAAAGGAGTCCTGAAAGATAAAACATGCCAAGTTGGGATTTTTCGCTGGGCCGCCACGAAATGCAGTTCTCCGGAGACACACAATGTGGATTCTTTAGGATTAGAGATTTCAGCAATCGGCGGCTGGATGCGCCGCCCTGACCGCGTTCACCCTCCCGAAACCAAAGCATTACAGCGTTCCTAGAAAAGAAAGGTTAAAACGGTTAACCACTTGTGGAATCTACCGGTACTGGCGGAGGGTTAATGCAGCCACGCGTATTGCATCAAGCTCTCCATTTCTGAGGTGGAAGGAGATTTAGAAGAGATTCGTGGGAGAACTGCACAAAAGGCCGCAGAAATCGCGGGCTACGTGAGGCCCGATCCTTCACTTTCCCCGTACTTCCAGTTGCATGGACTCTGGACAAAACTGCGGTGCATTAAGTCCCCTTCCAACTGTGAAGCTACTTCCAGCTTCCTAGTTCCAGCAGAAGATAGTCTTTCAGGGCAGAAACTGACTCCTTCCTTCCTATTACCTATCATCATCAACCCAGAAATCCTAGGGTTCTTCTCAGTCTTAGATTCCTGTTATTTCAAATAAACTAAGACAAACGGGAAAACATCCAAACACCTCCGAGGGTCTGCAGATTTTTCTCCCCCTCCAGAAACCGAAAAGCTGCGTTTTCTGGTATTTCTAATTTTTAAATTACCAGAAAACTGATGTAAACCTCACCTGAATCGAGGAAGTTATCCTTGTTAAGCCTCTTCAACTTTGGGCTGCAAAACGAGGTTGTGTTAGTAAGAAATTCAAGACAACAGTGTTTGAAATGAGTTGAGCATCGCTTCCAATCCTACCCTCATTTAGGACTGCCCGTTTCGAAAAATGGTTTGCTGTTTATTATCGCAATTATTTTTCAACTGAGATTGAAATCTTTCTGTCCAAACTGCACTTTAATGGCCAGCCCAAGAATCTCTGTCTACCTTGATTGAAGTCACTTTACCTGAAGAAAGTTTGAAACAAAGGAAGGTTGACCTAGATGCAAAATGGAGATCCTCGTAAGTTATTTACGAAAGCAGCCTTAGGATTTTGAGAGAGAGAGAGAGAGAGAGCGGGTGGGGGAGGACGGACATATTGGTACCTATGAACCATTTGAGGAGCCAGAGGGACAATTACACGCGCGCTTTCTGGATAAGAGAAAAGGAACAAAAGTATTTTTTAACATCGAAGTGAAGAGGAAGCTCGTTTAGCCGCCCGCCCAGCGGGGGACGAATCCCTTCTTCCCATTGATCGGCGCGGCTCTCAAATACACCCCAAAGCGACCCGCTTCTAAGCCCCGCAGCTAGGAGAAGCTCTGGAGATGGAGTCACAAAGCTTTCGGCGCTACAGCCTCGAGTTCGCTTCCCAGGCGTCCGTCTCTCTCCGAGCCTGCCTGCTCGCCCATTCCCTCCTCTCGGCTTTTCTATCCTCCCTGCGCTCCGGAGGGCGAAACCTGCTGCTGCTGCTGCTGCTGCTGTTGTTAATGGTTATTGTCTCGCAGGGCCCATTAGCCTCTTTTGTTGCCCGTCCGCCCTCTCGGGTTTTAGCGCTGCCTTGTTGTCGCAGCCGCCCAGCGCAATGTTTAGACAAGGGATTAAGGTAATGGATGGAGCCGGAGCCCTTCGGAACGAGGGGGGTGAGGGTGGGAGAGCGACCGGAGGAGGAAGCCCCTTCTCCGAGGAAGGAACCGCTTTTATGGCCTCTAATAACCCCAGGAGCCCGTGGGCCCAGGTGAGCCTCCAGGCTTGGCCGCTCAGGTCCCGAACACGCCCAAGGAAACACGAAAACGCCCCCCAGCCCACCTTAGTCCCAGCTGGACCCCAGCGATCCGCCCAAGAAGGCTTGGCCGGGCTTAGTCTTCGCGAAAGAAGTTCGCTAGGGGTGCCGATCCATCCTCAGCCGAAAGGATTCGGGCAGGCCCATTTCCTTCTCGTCTCCCTTCTTTTGCTTCTCCGGGCTTTATCAAGGCTGAAGTGGGAGGCGGGGGGTGAATGGGGGATTCCCTCCAAGAAACATACTTGAAACTTCATTCTAAATATTGTTCTGTCGGTGAATTGAAGAAGCAAATTATTTCTATCTGCATAAAATTATTTCTTTAAAATGTAATCATTTTAAAAGGAAAAAAAAATGTGTTGAGTAGATATTATTCTAAAGAAGGTTTGCTCCCTGTTCTCATGTAGGAATGAATATTTGAAAAACGGTTTAATTGCATTAATGTATGTGTTTGTGTGTATATACATACATACATACGAGAATTCTATTTTTTTCCAAATTGTGGCAACTTCTAATTGTAAACGTAATAAAAAAGCAATTCACTTTGCTAGGCACTCTGCTAGAGAGAAGTTCCCCCAGGATGGGCTCCACAGCACGAATCCGAAAGCCCGGAAGACTAAACTTCTTCTCCCGGTGACCGACACAGATTGGATCCTGTAAATTAGCAATAATTTCCAGTTATTGAGTGGAATCGGGATTTTGTCTGTGTTTGAAGGAGCGGAGGAATTATTTGCAGAGCTTTTCCCCACTGTAAGTCACTCGGAGGAATTATTTTGAGAAATTCGCAATGCGCTTGCGCGATAATACCTTTTGCTAATGGCTGCTGGCTATGAAATTGAATAAAAGCGGGGGGGAGGGTCGGGAGAAACGACCCAACTGCTCAGTCATCGGTTGCATCCGCTTCAGGTCCCTTACGTCCTCAAGTCCTCAACTTTTACGTCCCTAGATCTGAGTATCAGACACAGTCAGAGACACCTGCAAGGAATGGTACCTTCCCCTTTGTCATTAAGTCCACAACTTTTCTTGCGTTACCGGTGATTTCCTGTTACAACCCAAACATCAAAATGAACGAAAACACAACAAAACAGAACAAAATTCATCATTTTTTATTTTTTGATGTCTATGGAGATTCTCAACCATCCAAATCGTGATAGTCGCAAAGGTGTTTTTTTTTTTTTCAAAAGGCAACTGTACTTTTTTGATTTTGTTTTTCCTTTTTCTCCCCCCCCTTTCCCCCCCTTCGCTTCTCATCCAAGAAGTTCTTCCGTCCTGACTGAATGGGAAAGCAAAGTCCAGTTGCCTATTGAAAAAGCACCTTGCTTGGAGGCGTTTGCATTTCTCCTTGATTTCAAAGAGAACCTTCAGAAGATGTCGAGATGCCTCCCATTGGAATCCATACGATCCCACTTGCTTGCTCAGGAAAAGAGATGCCCGAGTGATCAGGCTCTTATCTTCCTTTGCCTGCAGTTTCTGCACACGTGTGAAACTTGTGACGAGGCGCACGAATAGGCAGAAGGGGAAAGGCAGCGTTGGTTAAGAAAATCCTCCCCGTAGCTGTCCGCTATTGCCGTGACACCCTCCCCCCGCCCTGCTGATTTTACTCTCCCGAACTGGATCGGTCCGGTGGGTCGCTTCCACGTGATGCTGGATCACGGTTCTGTTTGCCTTCGCCTTGCTGGAGCCTTCCTTCTCCTTGCGCCACTTCCTCGCAAGGAGCTTCCGTACCTCTGGACCCCTTGCCTTAAATCGGTGTTCCCCGACTGGCGCCCTCCAGATGCGCTAGGCCCGGGTCCGTTTCCCTGTTTGATACCTTGGCCCCAAATTCTGTGGCTCTGGCGGAAGAAGGCGTGTTTGTGGATGGGCGCCCCCATGCCAAGCTCTGCGAAATAACTGAAACTCGCCTCGCCCGCCCAGAGTTGGGTGGTGCCCAAGGGCCAATGCCACCAGGCACCAGGGAGGTGGTGGCCCTCAACTGAGGCCAGGCTGGACGCCTCCTTTGACTCGCACTGGCTAGTTACCGAAGTGACTCTTGGCCGGTGGTCCCCAGAGGGGGCGGACACCTGGCCCTTCTTATGCGCCCGTCTTTCCCCCCTTTTCCTGGAAAGCGAAGGTTTTCGCCAGATCGGGCCGCACCCCTTTCAAGTCAGTGGGGTGCAGGGGCGTCGGAGCTGGAGGGCTCCGTTTCTAGCCCCCACAATCCCTTCCCGCTTTACTCCGTATTTATACAGCGCCTGCCCTTGTGTAAACTCAGCCCAGGCCGTGGTTATTCTCAGGCCGGGTCTGTTTGTCCTTGGCTGTCAGCATCGCCCGATGAGAAACGGCTCTTCCCGGCGAACCGGCCGAGCTGATTTATGTGGGAATCCCTGCACGGAGGGAATGCGGGGCTGCCGGGCGGATGAGCCTTGCTGGGCAGGAGCAAAACCTACGGCGCCTACTGGTCTCCGGACCTGCCTTCTCAGCCAAAGGGCGCCTTTTCCCTTGGGTTGACAGGCTGAGCCTGTCCGGGTCGATCCAAATGAGGAGGGGGCTCTCTTAGCTCTGGGAAGGGCCCCTGGGCGTTTCCACACGGAAAGAGTCGGCATCCCCAACTACTTTGCTGATTCCTCTTTAACCTCGTCCTTCGCACCCCAGACCTCAGTTTATATTTGGTCCCCAACTTAGTGCTCCCTATGTTCTTTGGTCTTCAACCCCCCCTGCCCCTTTCCCAATCAGCATGAACCTTTGGTGTTTGGTGTTTTGGTTTTGTGGAGGGCACCAGGTCGGAGAAAACTAGTGTAGAGCACTATGGTCTACTCATCCCAATGGCTTCCTCTTCAAAAGTGATGGATGATTTCTAAATCTTCAGGATTAGCACCAGTTACTTTGTAAAAGATTGGAAATCTTTTTGCTGTATATGGGGGAGGGGAATGAAATGTGCTCTTTGCATCAGCTGATTAAAACGGGTTAAACATGGGAAGAAGGGACTGGTAATGTAATTTGACAGAGAGAGGAGAAATAATAAATTAGCTTGTAAAAGATATCAGAAGTCGCTTTTTAAAAATAATATTTTTTTCTCCTATCTGTATTCCTTGTATTTTTTCTTTTTTCTCTTAAGTTTTCTTCACATATTTAATGGTTTTTAAAAAAACTCTTATAAAATCATATATTAAAAAAGGATTAGCAGCAGTTACCACATGCCTAAATCTGCCTAGGGTTTCATTATGATCTATGCTTAATTTTTGGATAAATTCCCTTTTCTGAGGGATTACACTCCAAGGAACTGCCACACAATGTGACAATTGAGAGAAACACAGCTGAGGGAGAAAGGTTATTCTCAGATAAGAATTGCTGTCCATGCAGCTTTTGAGCAGATTAATAAAATTAATAAATAAGGTGTTTATTTGTACAAGAAATGTATGTGCCTGTTTTGTGCTCAGGATGATTAGGCCAAGCAATGCCAAATTAAAAGGCCTGCAGGTGTGTTCACGGGTAGATGGGAAAATCTGATTCATTTTATCTAGTCCCAACTGGGTAACATCAAATAACTCAAAACAAAACCCATGGCTTTGTTGTTGCAGAGTTTAGTGGATCTTCTTCACAGAGGCTGACTGATCCATCTCCACCATGGTTTTTATTTATTATTAATCAAATTTATATGGCCACACATTGTACCCAGAAAGTGATTCTGGGTTGCATACAAACAATCCAACAAAACAATAAATAAATACTGTAAGAACACTATTACCGGTAGTTAAAAATTTGCTGTGCCTAATTAAGCATTAGGCCTGATTTGGTTAGTAAGAACTTAAAGTCAGATTCAAGGCCTTAAGACTAGATGGCAAGATTTTGACTGACAGAATAAAATATTTCTCAAGGCTAATACAACCAAGAACTGAATTAAGGTAAGGACATAGATTCTCAAGCGGTCTTTGGTAATGATCTGAATTCTTTCCTTATTTATTTACTTATTTGTTTCCCATATTTATTATTTTTACAAATAACTCAAGATGGTGAACATATCCAAACGCACCTTCCTCCTTCTATTTTCCCCACAACAACAGCCCTATGAGGTGGGTTGGGATGAGAGAGAGTGATTTTCCCAAAGTCAGCCAGCTTTCATGGCTAAGGCAGGACATGAACTCACTGTCTTTGCTTTCTAGCTTGGTGTCTTAGACCAAACTGGTTCTTAACCACTAGACCAGTGTTTTTCAACCTTGGCGACTTTAAGATGTTTGGACTTCAAACAAAAGCTGGCTGGGGAATTCTGGGAATTGAAGTCCAAATATCTTAAAGTCGCCAAGGTTGAGAAACACTGCACTAGCCCAAACTGTTCCCAATGGATGAATTCCCCACTTGAAAGAGGCACTGTCAATCCGAAAAGAGCCATATTCAAGATTCATCGGTACTGAACTTGTATGTGTACCTATAACTTTACTCTTCTGCAGTTGGTATTTGGCCATATTCAAATACAAATTTTCAATCTACACATGTTGCTTCTGGCCAATTCCTTAAACTGCTTTTAATTTCTGGGGTGATTGTTGGAGAAATTGTATGGGTGTTTATTCAGACATAATCTTTATTGTGTTAGAAAAGATTTTGCACATAGTAACAGTGCTTTGCGTTGTGATGTAAAGCTGATATAATACGATATGGAAAAATTTGGAGCAATGAAATGGGCCATTCAGCTGTCAGAGAAGAGGACTATTCACATGCATATTTCATCCTATCCCAAGGGGTTATGGGCAGTACAGGTAACATGTATGCTTGCTGTCTTTACTACCAAATAGTGAGCAGTAGACTGTTCAAAAATTGCTATGCTTCCTAGATAAAATGTGTGTGTGTCTGTGTTTGTATATATACTGTAGTCATTGAAGTGGGATAATACTTTCAGTATAAACGAATAACAGGAATTAACAAGTAAGGGAATTATCCATATCCCTTACCACACTCCAAACTGTTTTTCCCCCCAAGCAGATACTATTTATGGGATCTGCAATATTTATTTGTGAACCTATGTGGTGTAATGGTTAAGGCATCAAGGTAGAAACCTGGAGCTTTAGTTTTGCCTTTGGCACAAAGCCAGCTGGGTTATCTTAGACCAGTCACTTTCCCTCAGCTCTAGGAAGGTCCAATGGCAAACCACTTTTGAAAAATGTTGCCAAGAACACTGCAGGGATGTGTCCAGACAGTCTCTGAGAATCAAATATGATTGATCAGAAACACACACACATGCACACACATATACACAGAGTATGTATATATATGTGCGCGCGCACACACACACATTTAGTGTATATATTCATACTCTCTGTAATATTTACAAAATGCAAAAAGTAATAGGAAAAAAAGTAACAAGAAAGAAAGAAGAATGGGATAATGAAAAATAGAGAGGAACTGTAGAAAGAAAACTTGTTTAAAAAGAAAATCTACCAAGTCTTCATTTGGAGTGTGAAGAAAGGATTCTCGTAATCAGTCCTTCAGCAGCACAAAAGTTTTCATTGCTAAGCATAAATTTAAATGGTAGTAGCCAATTTGTAAGAAACATAATTCATCCCAGACTGAATCCAATTTAATTGTGCTGGCTGCAAAACTCCTTTAAATGTTTATTTTTAGGACTTTTTAAAGAGGTTTTAAGCAGTCAGCTCTTAATAATGGTTGCAGTAGTGTTAGGAACAGTGGGTAGCTCCAGTGTGTAAAAGCTATGTTCAGAATCAAATTGCAGGAGTGTGAAAAGGTCATATTGTCACTGAGTCAGAGCCAGGTAGGAAATGTCTCAACACAGAGACACTGCTGGCTGATTTTATATGGAATATTTCATACCAGTTGTGTATCTAAGCTGCACAGAGCCATCAAGCTACAGGCTGTTAAAGGAGACAGTTAAACATTCCTCTTCTGAAGTAGTAGCGCTCATAAATCACATTTTAACAGCTTGTTAGATCACAGTTTTCCAGTGTCTGAGGCCCAACTCAATTTGGCACAGGGATCCAACTGTTGTTGGTACTTTGTTACTTATGAGTTTGTTGCCTTTGCTATAGGTTTCATTTGAAAGGCTTGTGAGAGACAATGTGGAATAGCCCACACTGTGAAACATTACTCCCCAGCCATTCTTGCAATAGTGAATTGTTAATTATATGCACTTTTAACAGAGACAAGTAAGCCAAATCAGAACTAGATAATGAGCATATTTATTGTACAATGATGCTACCATCATTTTACTGATGGAGAGAGTCTGTATCTTTTAGAAATTCATGCTTGGCAGAAATTCCACAATTGTAGGGGGTTTTTTTCCACCATGAAGAAGTTGCATTTTCATTTTTGAGAAGTCTTAGTAAGACAAGAAAGAATGTAATGGCCTGGGTTATCATCACTTATATACAGGTGAACAGTTTAGCTAAGAATGTGATTAACTATCTATTGGGCTGCCCAAAAATTGATATACATTTTGCCAAATCATTGATGTATCAAGATATAATCAAGATATAATCATCAACCTAATCTAGTATTTATTACATGCAGTACACCTTCTTCACACAGTGTTCTATGTCAGGGATGTCAAACTGGCAGCCCACAGGCTGGATGTGTCACATGCAGGCCACGCCCACTCCAGTTCCCCGAATGGGAGAAACGTCATGAAACATCACCTGATGGCAACATGATGCCACAATTTTGATACCCATGTTCCATATAAAAGCAAAAAGTTAATGGTTTTCTTGACAAGTAGGCTAGACACTTTGCGGGAAAAACGCATCAAATTTGTCATCTTGGTCTACATGACTTAGACAGCTTATGCTGGTGTTCAGGGCCTTGTCTAACCAGATTCTTTTTGTTCTCTTTTTAATGTAGTTCATCTTTTTTAAAGATTTGATGAAATGGAGGAAAAAGGAAGTTTGGGGTTTACCAGATTTTAAATTGTATTTTGATGCCTGGCTAGAAGAGTGGGTCATTCTCTAAAATAAGAGATTCCTTGAACTAGAGGGCCATAAATTAAGATTTGGATGGCATGGCTTTTTTTGGTATGATAAAGTTAAAGTAAATGTAGATTTTAATAATCACTTTGTTAAATGTGCTGTTCTAAGATATTGAAATAAATGTAAAGTAAGGTTTCCCTGCAAAAATGCCTCTTTGTGTGTTTCCCTGGGAAATATTTTTTTAAAGAAATGGTGAGGTCAGACTAGTATAGTATGGTATGGTCAAATAATATCTTTCAATTATGATGACCTGTCCTCAAATATAAAGAAGAATTGGAATCAGAAGTACATATTTGCCATTGGTTTACATATTTACAATTGAAAGAAAGATTTAAATTATATTAAAAAGCTATGGTTTTGTTTTTTAAAAAATGAATTGAAAATCCTACTGATAGGATAAGTGATAGTGATAAACACATTATTGCTAAGGTTTATAAATTGCTATTGAAATTGGAGAATGAGTATGTAAAACATTGTATGATTCAGTCAGCAAATGACTTTGGGTATAATATAATGCTTGAACAATGGGACAAAAGGTCTAAAATTCACATTAAATTATAATTTAAAACAAAAATTTTATAAGATGATATATTATTGGTATCTAACACTGGACAAAATTTTCAAGAATGTATGAAGGCACCTCAAATGAATGTTAGAAATGTAAATATAAAATGGAACTTTTTATCATTTATGGGGGACATATGACATAAAACAAAGAAATATTCAAGTAGGATTCACCTCTTAATACAGAAGATTCTTAAAGTGAATATAAAGGTAAAATCCAAGATTTTTCTTTTAGGCTTAATGGATAAAGAATTTTAAAAAATGGAACTTTGATGTTATATACAGTATGTTGATGGCAGCAAGAATACTTTATGCATGAAAATAGAAGGAAACTTTGATTCCCACAATGGACAAATGGCTGCAAAAGTTGTTGGAGTGAGCAGAGATGGCTAAATTGACTGCTTGATTAAAAAATAAAAACACAGTTAATTTTTTTTTTGCTTGGAAACCACTTTTGGATTTTGTGTTTGAGTTGGAAAAAATAAAATTTGGGTTTTGGGTTTTGCTGATTAGATATGTTTGTTGTTATAGAAATGGCCAGTATATATTATCATATAAAAGTAAAAATCTGAAGTTTTATATTACTACCTTAAGAGTTGGAAGTCAATGCTTTTCTATATCTCTTATCTTTTAACCTACACTTTTCTCTCTTTTCTTTTTCCTCCCTTATTTTCCCCTTATTTTCATTTTTCTTTGTACTTTTCTTTAATGTTTTGATAAACTAATAAAATATTAAAGATTTGATGAAATGGATAAGGTGCTTGGTTCTCACTTATTCCCCATGATTTAATATATGTTGTAGAAATGAGGGGCTCAGTTGAATCTGGGGTGTTATAAGTTGCTCTTTTCAAGGAGAAATCTAAGGATCTTTAAGAAATACTGTAGTGAGCTGACTCCTGAAGAAAATTCATTGGATCCAGAAGATAATAAATTATATTCCTTTTTTTGGTAAGATACCTGAGCATATACAGTAGTAGCTAATAAGATTCGGTCTACTTCTACTTGCAGTTCTCCCTCCCTCCCATCCTCTCTCCCTCCCTCCCTCTCTCTTTCTTGCTGTCTTCTCCAGTTTTTTCTCTTCTATTCTCCAGGTCTGTCATGTCCATCATGCAGATTTTTGTCTTTTTTATTGACAACAGTTAAGTGTGGCATGTTATATGGCAGGTGCTTGTCAGTTGGAATTCTAAAATCCCAGAGCACTTTAGCTTCTTCATGATGATTTGTAAGCTGCCCAGAGTCATCTTGTAGGGGAGAGGGGCAGCATAAAAATTTAATAAATGTATAAATGAATTCAGTGGTTTTTTTTAGTTTTTAGCCAACCGTGATTAAATTAGCTACTGGTAAGTATATCAAGAAAATACAGTTTTTAAAAAATAACTCTTAAGTGGAAATTTTCTAAGGAAGCACGTGAAAACAAAATGACAGATTGGGTTTTATTTTAAAATGTTTATAATTTGCTTTTCTATTTATAAAATGCATATCCAATGCATCTTACAATTCCCTAGATAAGAAAAATAGAACCAATAAAGCAACAGCAGCAAAAATGGGAAAGATTGCATAGTACAGCAAAATAAAATGACCCTTCTGTTCTCAAAGACTTCTTAAACCATGACATATTTGTCATAAAGACCAAACATCCTTTGCAGCTGGCAATATATAACCAATCTTGAAAAAGCTAAGCAGAGTTGTTCTCTTAATGCTACGATTGGAGATCACTAGGGCAGTCCATAACTATGATGTAGTCTTGAAAGTTTAAAAAAATATGCCCTGGGAAAAGTTAATGTGGTTTTTCCTTTATATTATTACCAATTAAATAATGTAAACATGCCCATTCATTATCATGAATCAAGTTCAACTTGAGGTAGAAGAATCAGGAATCTGAAATTCTCTAAAAGTCCCAAAACTTGAGGAGGAGGAAATAAAGACAGGAACCCATTTTGTATACTTACTTATTCCCGTGAATGAAGTAAGTGAATGAGGAAAGGATCTCCACTGATGATCTTAAATGAGGCAGTAGATTCTCAAGTGTCCAATAGTTGCCTACGATAGATAACATCATGATGCAAATGATGCAAATTTTTATAATATGCTTTCTTTCCCTAATCCATGAATGCTGTTTTCCTGTTTAAACAATAAAGTATGAGAGTCAGCATAGTTCATTATGTATCATGGTTCATATTACTAGCTGTTGCACCACTTAGTTTTTGTGGTTCTTGGGTGTTATCTTTTTTTGGGTCTTTTTCAAAGGCAGTCCCACACACAGCACAGTACATTAATCTAATATAAGCTAGACAGTTTCAAGCCATTACATGCATTATACTGATTAGATCAGATCTCAGGAGTAAAGATTTACTGAGTATATATCAGCTCTATTAGTGTGCTATTAAAAGAGAGAGAGAGAGAGAGAGGCACATAACACAAACCAGACTTCTAAAATGTACTGAGGGCTACTGTATTATTGGCTCTAGAAAAAAATTACATTAGAAAGGATATATTTTGTTGGATTCGTTTCTCTTCGTACTATAAACGTGTCCTACACTTGTAGTCTTTGAACTACACTTCAAAATATTGTTGCACACAATGCCTAGTTAATAGTTAAAGACTATTGAGAATTGCAATTTAGCCACATCTGGGGAGCTTATTTGGTGCTTGAACAAATTGAGATTGTAGAATGCAGTGCAGATCCTAGAGAAAGGAGTAACATTATTTACTGCTGAAGGAAACACAAGAAAAAGAGTTTAAAAGGCCGAGCTAGAACCAGATGTGATAGTTTTCTATGTGTCTGTATATATTGTTTTGCATGGGGAGAATTCGGAAATGGTGCTCCAGTTTGAATTGCTATAAACGGCTAGCATTCTGCTTGGGCCAGGAATGATTAAGTGACCTGAAATCAGTATGATAAACTAATAACCGCTTAGATGCTTGGATTTGGAGAGAAACTACCCCACCCCTTTCCTATACGGCATCTTTATGATCCAAATTCCCATACCGTATAGAGAAATCTGTACACATTTTCCCCAAGTAAAGCATTTTGTTGTGGCAAGAGGGAATTTCCAGAAGGAAATAGTGCAGGATGAAGCATTAAGCCCAATTCCCTGGTGCACACCCTGGTCCGGAGTGAGGCACTGGCCTTCTGTTATTAATATATATTATTTTAAATAATGAAGACTGGGACATCCTGAGCAGAGTTTGGCTCTCAGTTTGTTAGATTTCAAAAGATACCGAACTGTTTATCAGGCTAGAATGGGTAAGCAACTCACTTTAATATAAATAGTCTAACACGATATATCACTTTTGGGGGAATCTTTTCAAGAAAGCATTTCATAGGCAATATAAACAGTAAAGACAGGGAGAAACATGTTTGTAATTTTACTTAGGTTTACTTATTAAATGTCAGAGTCATTCTATCATCTAGGCTAGTATTTCCAACATTGTGCCCTGAAGATGTGCTAGCTAGATGATCAGCAAAGGATACTGGAAATTATAATCCAACACATCTGGAGGAAAGAATTACAAAATATTAGTCCATGAGAGGAGCATAATACAATTAATATGAATTATTTATATTAAAACAAATTATAGGTAACAATTAAATTGAACGTTATATACCGTATCTATTTTAAGTAATATACTTCAGCAAAATAACAACCATCTATTTTGTAATGGACCATATTTTATCATACAGCAAAAGGGATTTTACTCTGCAAAATGAGCAATGTATGGAGTACAACTATGGCATTGCGGTATATGTACTTTATCAATGTGTATATTACGGTAGTATAATTTTTTTCCTCTGAAATTTTTATTCACTAAGTTTTCCTTGAGAGTCTTGCTCCAGGCTATTTCTATAGAGAAGGGACCCGTGCTCACTACAAGATCAAGACAGCCTACACACGTACGCACTTCACCCAATCCTGCTGACAACATGGAAAGCAGAAATGGTGTGTGTCCTTGTACCAACCTTTAGGTGACCTTTCAGGGACATTCAGGGAGCTATTGGAAAGAATTTCTCATTGTGTTGTCTAGAAGTTTCCAAGGAATTAGTCAGCAGGCTGGAATCGGGCCGCTACCCCCTCCCTACCACCCTTGGAGCTGGACCAGTTTGAGGGAAATGTTGCTAGGGTGACAGCAAGTTGTGATGGATGGACTGAACGTGGCTGCAGAGTGGCAGGGCTGCTGGTCAGTTAGCCAGGCCTGTGTTTATAAGAAGGAAGAGGCTGTTTCCTGGAGTGAACATAATGCAGCTCTAAAAATGGCAGGGGAAATACATCATGTAAGGGGAGGGCTGCTGGGCAGCTGAAGACTGGAGCAAGCTTTCAGGTCAAGGTGCCTCTGAGTGGCTTTTTAATAGGCTGTTTGCGTGAGAGTTTGCTGCTGTTTCTCTCTGTTTCTGCCTTCCTGATGGCAGCAAAGGCTGAGCCAAGATTCAGGGAGGGCCTTTTCTAAATTGCCTCTTTCCAGGGCTGGCTGATTTATTTAGAAGATAAATAACCAATAATGTCTATTGTTTAATGCTCGTTGATGACACTACCTCCCCAGAGTATTGGTCTTTGGTCTTATCCCGTTGCAAATGGAGAATCTGAGATTTGATACGGTGGACGGAGTTCAACTGTCAAGGAAAGTGTAAAATGAATTTTGCTTTGAAGGGAACAAACATTGTATTGCCCTACCCTTCTCTTCCTCTGTCTCTACTTAGGCTAATCGAGCTCAGTAGGCAAAAATTACTGTGCATCATATAGTGCTTCATTATATCAAGTATCTTTCCATGCTCTTAATTATGAAAGCACAAAACACATATAAATAGCTATTATCTGGGACTACAAAGCAACTAATTAATTCACTATTTCCTTTTTAGAATAGAGTAGAATAGAATTATAGGGCTGGAAGGGACTTTGAAAATCTTCTAGTCCAACTCCCTTCCCAAGACAGGAAACCTTATATACCAACCCAGACAAATGGTTGTCCAATCTTTTCTTGAAAACCTCCAGTGATAGACGAACTAAAACTCCAGGAGGCAAGCTGTGCCTCTGATTGTTCTCACTGTAGGGAAATTTCTTCTTAGTTCCAGGTAGGAATCTCTCTTTGAGCTTTGACATACCCAGTTTCCTCAACCAATGATTGTATGATTTAGCCTCCAGATTCCTTTATCATCTTTGTTGATCTTCTCTGAGGTCTTTCTAGGCCCTCAGCATCTTTTTTGGTATCTTGGTGACCAGAATTCAACACAGTATTCCAAGTGTGGCCTCATTAGTGGAGTATAAAGTGGTACTATCACTTGTAATATTGAGGTTATATGTTGACTGGGGCTGCATTGCATTTTTAAATCTACAGTAAGTACTATAAAGATTTCTACAAATTGATTCTGGTAGATTCTTGGAGAACAGATTTAATAGCTTCCAGCATATCTCTTGAAGTTCAGCTACAGCAGCTAAAGATAAATTCACAGTCCCAAAAGAAACTGACTTCATTTCATTGATTTCTTGGCGTGTGTGGTGATTTGGGGGCATTTCAGGAAACACATTAAGAGCTACTGTATGATACTCCAACACATTTTTCCTCCAGCTACTACATCACTACTGTAATTTATAAAGCAAACTGCTGCAACGAGGTTAAATTGTCCCAAGAAATGCCCCACTTCTGGCTTGAGACTGGATTTCCTTTTTTGCCTTCCTTATTCTGTGTGGGAATTCTTTGTACAGTATTAGCATTAATTTGTTGCCTTATAGCATAGTTTACTCACTTGTTTTCCTAATAGAGCCTTTATAATTCATAGTTATAGCAGGTAGAATCCAATTAATCACTTCCCTCCCTCCAGCCATTTAACCTTTTAAGCTTTTTAAGGGGGAATCTTTTAAGGGGCAAGACCACTGTGGAATGGGATAACTCATCATGGCCAGGGCCAGGTCGTTGTGGATGGGTCAGCACAAATGGGTTGGCACAGCCAGACCACCGCTTGACTTTATTCTGCCTCTTTGTGTCACTTTTACTACTAACTGTAAATTGCACATCCAGATTTTGACTTATCTTAAAATAAAATATCTGATTCAAAAAGGCTTGCAGTAATAATGCAACTATATCCAAGTATGATATATGTAAAGTCGAACCAAGTTCAGCAAATAGTTATCAGGAAGCACCATTGCAACATTATTACAATTAACATTCATTCACTGATTTTTATAGCATTTCCTTTGAGAAGAAGTGCAGTATAGAACTACAGTACTACTATTAAATAGTACTACTATTATACAGTACTACTATGTAGATAATTCTTCCTGCTGAATAGCCTAATTCTGTGCATATCTAATTGAATGGCCCACCTTTGTTTAGTTGGACTTATTAACAACAACAAAAAATAAGCATAGGATTGTAGTACTGAATTTAAGAAATCCATACATTAGCTTGTGGTTCATCTTGTGATTTTTTGAACTCAGTAGAAAGATAAATCATTATGCTATTCCATTGTGAGTTTGACATACAAAATGCTATTTGAATTTCCATTGTTGGGCTACAAATTTTCAAGGAACCAATGCTAGTCAGCAAAAAACATGCTATGATATGCCTATCAAAATTTCTGCTGTTATACAGCACCATCAGGAAAATATTTATTTGAGTATCAAATTCAACCTCATGTCACAATGCCTTGTTTGGGAGAATTGATTCAATCATAGACTAAGTACCATACTATTTGAGCAAGGATCATCTTGATTTGCTTAGTTTGTTTCTGAATGTTTTTCTTACTCTGTATTTTAGAACAGTTTACAGAGAAGCTGCATTAAAAGATAATGGCTGATGGGGTCAGAAGATCTTATCCCTGTTCTCTCTTGGTTCCCTTAGTTTCAGTTTTAGTACAATTTTCAGTAATATTTTAAACAATGTGATTTTAATATGTTAATATTTTAATTATTTTTTACTTGTTTAATAATTTTTTAAGCCTCCTAGAGTCTGTTTGTATGGAAAATGGGCAGCATAAAAATTTAATTAATGAATCAACACACACACACACACACACACTTTACTGATACTGGTCATTCATAAAATGGAACATTTAACATTTTAAACATGGTTCATAAACTGTCACTGTTAAGAAAATAATTTATTTTCACTATCTATTTGAATGTTACTTTTAAATTCACTGTTTATCATCATTGCTTCCTTCCATGTGTGTATGTGTGTTTGTGTGTGTTGTGTGCATGTATACACAGTATATGACCTCATCTGAGAATGTGTGCATTCCAGAATTTTTTAAACTACCTCTGTTATTTTAAAACATTTACTATTATAGTTATTCCACCTTCTTGAGATTCAAACCTAAGTATAGTATTCAATCCTTTGTTAGTAGTGGAATTAAGTTTGGACCACTATAAATATTTTGATCAGAGCTATAATGTTCTTCCTGCCCCCATATCTGTCACTGTCGTGTTGTTAGTCATAGGGCTGTCCATTCTTATCATGAGTCTTTGATTTGAACTTCTGGTCAGATTCCTTATATCAAGTTATCATTTCATTCACAGCCACACTTTTCCCTGTAACATTTTAACGTAAGTACAGATAGAATAAACAAAAGAATGTATTGCAGATGGAAACTGTTTAGAGACGCCATGCATTGTGACCAGGATTATTTTATTCAGCTTGTGCAATTTCTGTTGATCTATATCCCCTGTTACAATCTCAGACTCTTAACAGTTTTGGGGGCCTTCTACCCTTCCTACTGTCCTGTCAGAAGCTCACTTAAAGAACTAGTCTCCTCTGAGTCAGGTTTGAGACTGGTGACGCCATGTCCACGTCAATGTTGCTTTCTTGGCAACAATATGGGCTATACTGACAGAAGGAGTTACTGTGACAGTTAGCAGTACACAGGTTTTTCCTTATAAATTGTCTTGGTTGCCAATGAAAATAGTTGTGCTTCCCCCCTCCACAGCGGTAAGTATTACTAGCCTGCAGATATTCCCTGGAACATGGTAGATATCAGTGAGCAAAATTTAGTAGTAAGGACGGGACATGACTCTGCTTGTCCAAGATTATAGCCTGGAGGGTGCTGTCCTGTGGCAGAATGAGATGTTGGGTTTGCTCACATTCTCCTGTCAATCTCTACCAGTGATTGGCCTGAAGCAGCCTCTTGTTTCAGTAGACAAAGAAAAGACATGGGTGTTTCCTTCACAAGGATGAAGCATGCTGAGTGAAACTCTAAGAATGAAACTGAGTCACTTGACTGATGCATTATTTATTTATTTACTTATTTAAAAGATTCATATAGCTGTCCATCTGGTACTGAACTCTGGGTGGCTCTCAACCGTTATAATAGCATCATCATAACTAGAAATATTAAAACCACAAATAGTAAAAAAAAAAAAGAACAACAACCTGGCATCCTAATAAGCTTTCACAAGCAGTCCATCACAAAAATTCTCATAAATTTCACTCTACCCCAGCTGCAGACCCTGTAGTAGAGCCTCAGCTCCACCTGCAAGGGGCTTTTGAAAATGGATCCTTATAGCAGGGAAGTTGAAGTGTAAAGTTAACTGGATAAAGAGAGTTTTGCTTGCTGATACTATGCTAATAGTCTTCTCCTGTCTCTTGAAGTTGTAATAGTCATAGTAATTCTGGCACAGCTTCTCCGATGGTGCTCCTAAAATGTTTTCCTTCCCCGTATTCTTTCTGGAGCAGAATATGATATAGAAACAATCTATCTCTGTTACTGTAATAATCAAAATACAAGACAGCCTCTTTTCATGAACTTTGTGTAAGGATATAATTTGCATTAATTTGTATGGAGGAGTTAAACGGTAAAATTTATGCCACTGGAAATAGTGTCCAGTTTGTTGCATGTAAAGGCAAGCTTTCAACTGGACTGTTTTTTAAAAATGTACCATCATCATCATCATCAATAGTAGCAACAGTAAAAAGAAAAAAAGAAAAATGGAAAAGGAAAGCTTTTTCTGCCATGCCCCACCCCTTAAGAACATTATGCACCTCCCCCAGGTGAGATTGGCCCAAATGCTCAACGACCTCATAACATGATTTTGCCAGCAAGTTTGAGAATCCCATAATAAGTCACTGTATGATAGTTAACTGGAAGTAGTTTTTGCATTCTGTCTTTTATCTAGTATTTACCTTGTTTTTATTTTACCTGAAACAGAAATTTAAATTTTGTTGCACTTTGTTCTACTATGTATGCTTCCCAGAGTCATTATATGAATGGGTGGCTATACAAATGTGATAAATAAATAAACAAACAGTAGCAAAGTAATAAAACTTGTTTTTACTACCCTGATTGGATTAAGGGATCTTATATCAAAGGATTTTTCCTTATGCTTAGTTTACACCTGTATTTTCTCTTTGCCCCTTTGCCAATCAAGGATACCCACAAGGATAAGAACAGATGACATTGTACTCCACCGTCTGCCCATAGCCTGTTTTCCATTCTGGCCCATCTTAGCCATTCGGAGGGATTCGTCTATAGTGCTTCATTCCAACCTAGCAACCTCCCCAGCTGTGATTGACTGTAGCATCTGGCAATCCCGCTCCCCTCCAGTGGCTAGTCACTGCCCTGTACAACCATTACATCCAGGGCTTTTCAGTTAATCAGCAACTTCTTTTATAGTTAGTTTAATAAAACCACTGGCCACATTTCCCTCCCCCCAACTACTTTACCAGTATATCTTCTTTTCACCCTTATATCTTCCCTCCACAGAGGGGAAAGACAAGAAGCAAGGAAATGACCTTAGTCCAGAATGAGTGACAACTGTCCCTGTTGTCAACCCATCATAGATTGGGATTTATTAAACTGGCTTTAGAAATAGCTGGGAACAGTACATGAGACAAGAAACTTGCCACTAAGAAATTTATATTAGACATACAGCTACTTCATAGGATTAGGACCAAAATTGTTAACATTGTATTAGCACATACAATATTTTTCTGTTTGGGATTTTCTTCATCACACATCTGGTTCTTTGAAATACCCACTAAGATTCAAACATCCAGTTGAAAGTATTATCATGGCTGATAAGCCACACTTCCTGCTTTTCATGGTGGGAAGATAACTCACTGTTTCTCAAGCACAGAAGCACACATTGTTGAACTTAACCTACCTGCATAACACCACAAAATCAACCTCTGCCTGTTTTCTTGCTTCACATCAAAAATAGTGTTTTCTGGCTTCTGCTTGCACAAGCTGTGCGGAACAGTCCATTTGCTGCACCTCATCCCATCTACAAAGAAATGCTTAGTTATTGTGTATTGGAGTGGGAATGCCCCTCATATCCTAGGGACATTTGTCTTGGGGTGCTGGGGTGCCAGACTGAGAAAGAGGTTGTAAATTAAAAAAGAATTTGGCTTTATTTCTAATACATAATGCATGGAAGACAAGCAGTGAAAGACTGCTATAAAAAGATGGGAGGTGGAAGAAAATAGCATTAGAAAAAAATGCACTTTTTTAACTATAGATAAGTTCTAGGTGGATTTAGACAGATTAGTAAGTGTGGTGCAGGATATGTTAAGGGAATAATAGTTCAATCAGAATGTGTTATACAAAAACCTAGGTAAGAGACCTCCATTCGGTGTCTATATTCTGTATCTTTGGAAGATAGGTTAACCTATGAAATGGACATAATAACTCCCCTTAATGAGGAATGGTGGTAGTGGATTTAAAAAGCTCAAGTCAAGGCTTCTTAGTGTTTAGATATGTAGAAAACCTACAGTGAATATGGGATACTCATATGAATGAGAGATGCTCAAGTGTTCCTTAGCTGTACTGTTATGAAAGTGGTATTTTTCTCTTTCTTCCAGCATCATCCAAGGCTAGCTTTGAAGAAAGTCAAGTGATCAGGAGTGAGTGGAAAAAGAGGTCAGAGACGCAGGATAAGCCTCATCTATGAGGGCAGCAGATTTCACAGTGGAATTACTTTCAGCAACTTGAAAATGGATAGATAGCTCTTCATCTATGAGAAAGGCCCTAAGCACAGATTTTAAAAATGTATTCTGGCTTAACATCACATAAAACTTGCACATGGATGATATTTTTAAAATTGAAGAATTTTGGAAGGATTATATTTTACATTCGCTATTCCGTTAAACCCTATATGTGTGATGTTAATTAAGGGGGGAAAATTGGCTAATTTTCCAGCCCTACTTTTATCCTCTGTGAAGGGTGTGTGCTAGTAGAAATGTAATTGTCTTTACCAGCAACCAATAAATAATCTCTGGAGCCAATGCAAGCTGTAGAGCAGTCAGACTTGGGGCTAGGGTGTATGCTCAGAATGAACTGGGCTACGTCCCAGACATCTGGTGGGTCCCCTTTCCTCACTAAGCTTGACATTATCTCCCAAACAGTCATCACTTGTTTTTTTTGGCCAGGCATCTTATTTACAGTCCCCATCCTGCTTATGGTTCATGGTTTCATTTTTCTCTTGATGTTTACAGAGATCTTTCCCAAATATTTGTGACGTGATTTTATTAGGGGACTCAGAGAAAATTCAGACAGTCACCATCTGGTTCATCATCATCCACAACTATCAGCTTTGTAGAACAGGCTTGAATCTTGGTTTGGTAAGGATTTGACTTCTACTTACTTTCTGTTAAAATACCCAACAACCCGTGTCCCAACAACCACCTCCCCAACAACTAAAACTAGGTATGCACGCCCCCAACCTCCTCCAGGTCCACCCCTCCAGGCCTAAAATGCAAACTACTCAACACAAGAAGCCTCGCAAACGAAATGCCCGAATTCCTCCTGCTTCTAAGTGCAGCACTATTCAACCTTATTTTTGTCTGCGAGATGTGGTTGAACGTATCCTTTCCAGACTCCATTATTACAGTAAGTGACTATCACATTTTCCGTTCTGACTGTGATAATCGTAGAAGGGGTGGTGATCTATAAAAAGTCCCTAGGTCTTAAAAAGATAAACGTTACACAGGAGCTTGCTCTTCCTGAGATCATTGTCTGCTAACTATCCCTAAATACCAGTCCATTTCTTGCTATCTTATAGAAGCCCCGATTACAAACTTGGTCATAGATTACAAACTTGGTCATACAAACAAGCTAACTTCACTACTAATGTGGGCAGCTTCCTGCCCATACCCCCTTATCTTTCTTGGTGACCTCAATATACCTCTTATTAATTGTACCCTAACCAAATGTTACCTGAACCTATACATGCAATCCTGTACAATGCTGATATGACTCTGGGGTTGGAGCAATTGGTAACAAACAACACTAGGCTCAACAATTGCTTAGATCTCATCTTTTGCAATAGCTTAAACTCATTTTATGGCCTACAAGTTAAAGAAACCTTTTCCAACAGTGATCACAGCATGATTGATTTTTGTCTCAATTTGTGTCCTTGTAAAGAGGGTCATAATGATGGGAGTCCAAATTATAACTTAAAAAACAACAACTATGATCTCATAGCTGCTGACCTCGCATCTCTTGATTAACACCTTCACAGGTTGTATAACTGCAGAAAACATTATAACACTTTTTTGCTCAAAGTCAATTGAATCATTAATCTATACATACCTAAAATAACCCCTAAAGTAAAAAATCAAAAATCAAAAAACAAATTATCCATAACAATAAGAAAGTTACAATCCAAGAAAAAAATCTCTTTGGTGAGAAAACAAAACTGGTTAGTCAACTTTAAAAACCGCTACAAAGCCTTATGCCACCAGATAAAGGCTGAATGTACCAACCACCATTGAAAACAGGAGGAAGAACTGTTAAACCTGAATTCCTCCCGAGTGTTATAGCCGAAAACCCGGTCCGATTCGGTTAAATAATACTCGAGAAACGGGGTCCGTTTGGATGACCGTGAGGGGTACCGTTTATTTCAAACCGCGAGTAAAACTCACGATGCTGGATGTCAATCAAGTAAGCGGCAAAGCTACAGGGAAGCCGCGGCTTTTATATTTGCCGCGACTTCAATTTCCCTCGCTTCTCATTGGCTGGTGAGCCAGCCAATGGGAATCAATGTTCCGACAGCCAATCAGCTGTCGGGTCATCGTTCCGCACATGCGCAGTATACAACACCCCTCCCCTCTTAGTTTGAGTCCTTCTGGAGAGGTCGATGGCACATGCGTAGTCCCGTAAGTATACAGGGCGTTGCCTAGCCCGTGTCAATCTGCGCAGGCTCTGCTCATTTGTGCCGCTGCTGCCGCCCTGGAAGGATGTGTCGGGGGCTCTCTCTGTTTCTGGCCTCGGAAATGGCAGTGGCGGCAACTGCGACTGCGGCTGTTGGGCCTCTGCGGCTGGGAGGTTCTCCGGGAAGGCCTCCGGTAGGTAGCCCGTTGCTCGGTCGGTGTAGTCGTCCCCGCCTAGGTCCAAGTGTCCTTCCCCGGTATCCCTTGTATTGTTTTCCCCTTGTTGGTCTATCTGGCCACCCCTGGTGTCTCTTATTCTGTCTCCTGGTATCCCCCCCCTTAGTTGGTCTATGTGCCTTCGCCAGACTCTCCCGTCGTGAAGTTCTATTTCGTAGGACTTCGGCCCGGTAGCCCTACTTATTTTCCCTGGCACCCATTTGGGTGGGCCTGGGTAGTTTCTGGCCAAGACCCCCTCCCCCTCCAGGAATGTCCTTATCCGTGCGGGTGGGGGATCCGGGGTGGATCGTCCAGGTGCACCCTGTTGAGGGGAATTTTGATTTTTCGCCCCATTAATAGTTCTGCTGGGCTGCGGTTGGAGGTGGGTGATGGGGTGGAGTGTTGGGCAAGGAGAAAAATGTTTATTTTCTGTTGCAAGTTGCCCGAGTTCATGCGGGCCAATGATTCCTTGACTGATCGCACGGCCCGTTCCGCTCGGCCGTTCGCCATTGGTCTGTGGGGTGCTGCCGTGGTGTGGCGGATGCCCAAACTGTTTGTGAAGTTGGTGAATTTTTCTGCTGTGAACTGTGGACCGTTGTCTGAGACGAGGACGTCGGGGATTCCGTGGGTGGTGAAGGTCTTTTGTAGTGCGGCAATCGTAGCTTCTGTTGTTGTTGATTTCATGGGGTAGACTTCAGTCCATTTGGAGTGGGCATCCACGATGACGAAAAGCATTTGCCCTTGTACTGGGCCCGCAAAGTCTATGTGTAGCTGGGACCAAGGGTTTAGTGTGGTGTCCCA
>JAEANM010002148.1:0-25339 GCA_017656035.1 Myanophis thanlyinensis
CAACCAGCTTTGCTGGCTGAGGGATTCTGGGAGTTGAAGTCCACAAGTCACATAATTGCCAAGTTTGAAGACCCCTGATCTAAAGCACCTAGAAATAAAGTAATTACTAGGAACCAGCATGCGTTTGTTAAAAACAGATCATGACAGAGAAACCTTATCCCTTATTTAATAAAGTGACTAAATTGGTAGACCAGAAAAATGCTGTGGACAAAGTTAAATATTTGGACTTCAGTAAGGCATTTGAGAAAGTAGTTCACAGTCTATTGTTGGTAAGATAGAACAATGCTGGATAGAGAGTAGCACCACCAGACGGATTCACAATTGTCTGATCAACCACACTCAACATGTAGTTCTCAATGGAACTACATCAAGGTGGAAGCATGCAGTGGGGTACCTCAAGGTTCTGTCTTGGTCCCAGTACTCTTCAATCTCTTCATAATGAGTGAGCCCATTTCATCTGGTGTCCCCCTTTCTTTGGATCCTTGGCTACATCACTGGAGTGCCAGTCCAGAGGGACTACAGGCCTTTGCCTGTATAGCACCATCTTCCATTCCAGAATTCCAGGCATAGCACTGAAAGCCCTGTGGCATTTCTCTGTGTGTGCGCATTCATGTGTTTTTAGTCTTCCACCAACCTCTTGGATACCTACGTAATTTTCTCCAATGCACCAGGGCTGCCCTTTCACTTCCATACCAGGGTGGCTCATGGCACAAGGAAATAAGATGCCCCTAAATTTTCCCTCCGAAGAGCGGTGGTGCATTTGTTATCTATAGGGATTTTTCTCCATGGCACTTTTTCTCCATGAAGCATTTAAAAAAGAAGAGCTGAGGCAGGCCCCCACTCTCCTGGCTCTGCCAATTGGCATGGGGCTATAAGAATGACATGCAACCTTTGGGGGTGGTTGGTGGCTTAAGGGCATTCCCTCTGCTTTCTAGAAGTTTTTTAACAGGTGCAATTTTTAACTTTTTAAGTCTATTTTTAATATTTTTATATTGTTTTCATGGTTTTTATTGGTAAACTATCCAGTCACTTGAGTGACATGGGTGGTACAGAAATTTGATATCATTATATCAAATATATATTATATATGTGTGTTTATATGTGTATGTGTATAGACAGTATATGTATATAGTCACACACACATACACACACACACACACAGCTCCCATCATCACCTTGACTCTTTTTCAACCTTCTCCCCATGGCCGCCCCTTTGTCTAATAGATTATGCCGAATTGGTTCACCCATTCGCAGACCTAAATTTGCCTCCTGTGCTGTTTCTTTCTGCATTCTTGTCTCCATGTAGTATCAAAACCGGCTGGTGCACTCCAGTCTACTGCACTCTTTAATTTTCTTTTGTTTTCTTTTGGGGAGGTGGCTGTTTGGCTCTTAATAGACTTGGAACCTGCTGAGCCAGCTCTAACCTCCCCCCTCCCTCCCTCCCTCCCTCCCTAACACACTATGCTTCATAATCCAGTATTGGTACTTCCCTTTAAAAAAAAATAAGTGAGTTATTAACCAACTTGGTTCAGCGACAGTTCCAAGGTTGCTCCTGATTATAACCACAGGAAGAAGGAGGGATTTTTTTCAAGGTTACTGATTCAAGTCCTTTGGAAGAAGTTCTGAAGCCAGTTTATTCCAAATTTCTCATGAAGGGATTTTCCAGAAAATTATGCAGACCAAGATTTTTAAAAATAACATCTTGTTAAATCTAAGGGTTACGATGGAAATAGTGTTTATTGTGGCAACAGCAAGAGATTTGAGAGAGGGGCATTGTGTTACAATGTCTGTCTCCAGGTTCTGTTCTGCTTTTCAGGTTTTGCATGTTTGTATTTCAGAAATCTGGGACAAAAGTAACATAGATGATAGATTATATTCTGGGAAGACAAGCTTCTTCTCCAGCTGATCTTACCCTGACATGATTGCCGCCTCTGGTCTTGTACTAATTTACAATAGAAGCCAGTCCTCCCCAACCTTTCTGGCTTTGCAAACATTCTGGGATAGGGAATGGCTCCATGAGAGCAGCAGATGAACAGGCAGGTCCATTTGTATGAGCAGCATGCACTCACACACACGTGTGAAGCTACATTTGTGTGAGTGGTGGGCACCTGCCACTTCTGCAGCCTGATCCCGAATGGGCCACAGCCCAGTACCGGTCAGTGGCCCTGATAAAAGCAACTGATTGAAACTGTGTTCTACCATGTTCTAACAGAGAGAGAGAGAGAGAGAGAGAGAGAGAGACTGATGATACTACTACTCTAATGAAGATGAAAAACTTTGTTTCAGATTTAATTTTGAAAAGGTGTTTTTTTTTTAGGGTTGCATACGATCTTTTTCTAGAATCCTAGAAATAGATATTGCTGCTTTAGATAATTATCGACAGCTATTGCGTTTGTTCTCCTGCATCTTTGAAAGTGCCCTGTGGAATTGAATTCCAACTTCATTTGGATATTAGGTCTTTTTAACTACTGTTTAATGTAACTGATCAGACCTTTGAAACAGGAATTTAAAAAGTTTTCTAAGATGTCTTCAGGGATACATTTTATTTATCTATTTATAAATTTTTACCCCTCCCATCTCACCTAAGTGAATCTCCCCCTTTCAGTAGCTCCTGCTGTGGCTCTCGTGCCATAGAAGGTGCCACCCCCTCCACCCGCCCCACACACTATTGGCAGGTGAGGTTACTGTGAAGGCTAGAGTTGATGATATGCATATCCTCCGTTCAGCTCCCATTTAGACAGAGTCTGAGAGGTCTGGAGTCAAGGGACTACATAGGGTTGTGGGCGTGTCACTCCACATTTCTTGTAAAGGGGCAGAGAAAGCCAGAGCTGGTTGCTTGAAGCTATTCCTGGGCTTGTTTCAACTCGCCTTGTGTGCTAGCTGCTTTCTGAAAGCCTTCTTGCTCACACCTTCTTAGGAATTCTTTCCTCCAAGTCTCTTGAAAATGAATGGCATGGCATTGCATTCATTCAGCAGCAAATAGGCCAAGGACTGGGCTCGTGGTCATTTCTGAGATGTCAATTTGACAGTTTACGTTTCTCTCACCCAATAATTATTTCTCATTAGCACAACCATTTTAGCAGTTACTGGGTTGTTTGTGCTGTTAATCATATTCACAGCATTTATATTTTGGAATGATTAATTACAGGTAACACTTGGATTTTTATAATTCATTTAGTGACCATTCTGATGGTGTTGAAAAAAGTGACTTATGACCGATCCTCATTTTTACGACTATCCCAACATGCCAGGAAGTGATCATAACATGGTGCCTGACTGCCAAGTTGCATTCACGACATTTGCAGCCTTTTGTGGTCCCATGAGTGTTGAAGGTCTGCAGGTCTGTGATGGTCCGGATCTCCAGGGGCAATTCGTTCCAAAGGGAGGGTGCCCCCACAGAGAAGGCTCAAACCCTTGGGGCTGCCAGATGACAACGTCCAGGCAATGGCACTCCAAGGAAGCCCGCCCTGTGGGAATGCACAGGTCGGCTGGAGGCTGATAGTGGCAACAGGCGGTCCCGTAAATACCCGGGTCCCAAGCCATGGAGTATTGGCCTTTCTGGAAGCTGCAGCACATTGCTTGTTTGTACTTAAGGATGGTCCATATCTAGATCTCTCACACATTGAGCCAGGTACTACTTATTCTGTACCTGTGCATGTTTTTTCCTGACCAAGTGTAGATCTTTCCTTTCTCACTTCTGAACTGCATCTTGTTGGATAGGGTCCAATGCTCAAGTCTGTCAAGATCCTTCTGGTTCTTGAGTCTATCTCTTAAAGTATTAGCTATTTCCCCCCTGCGATGGTGTCATCTGCAACCTCTCTTCTAGATCCTTATGAAGATATTGAAGTACTGGGAGAAAGAGAGAACCTTAGAGTACCAGACTGCATGCTTTCTTCCATGTACCATAGATGTAGTAGCTCCATTGAGGCCAATATGCTGGGTGCAATTGCTCAGCCAATTGCAAATCCACCTGGTGATGGTACTGGCTATCCCACAGTGTTCTACCAGTAGGCTGTGGTGTACTTTATTAAATGCTGAAATCCAAGTATATTATGTCCACAGAACTTTGCTGTTCTACTGATTTAGTCACTTTATCAAAGAAGGTAATAAAACTTACCAGGCATGATCTGTTTTTAACAAACCCATGGCAGCTTCTATAATCACCTTGTTTATAGGTGCTCATAAATCCTCCACTTGATTACCCTTTCCAGGATTTTCTCAGGAATTGATTTCAAGCTGATTGGCCTATAACTTTCTGGATCCATTTTTTTCTGTTTTTGTAGAGTGATCACATTAGCTCTTTTCCAGTTCTCTGGTATATAGTCCCCTGTGTTGTAAGAGCTTTGAAAGCTTTGAAAGAACTAACACGTGCCAGTTCCTTCAGAACGCTGGGTGTTAACCATCTGGTCCAGATGATTTCTTCTCATCCCAGCGTGGCTAGCTTTCTCTTAATTCCTTGCCTATTTTGACTTGCATACCTGTTTTACCTCCCTCAGTGCTCTTTTGATAGGTTGGGCTATTTCTTTCCTTTGCCTATAAACCAGTTACAAAGAAGGAATTAAGTAGTTCTGATTTCTTCCTGCTGCTTGTCATTTTCTTGCCATCTGCTGCCATTAGTGGACATTGTTTCCTCAGTTTAGTATTCCTGACTCTCTCCTTGCAGATTCAGGTTATTTGCTAGTATTCTATTTTAGTTATGTATCCTGTTTTCTATTTTTTTCTATTTGATTTTATCATCCCACAATTTATCACAGCTCTTTGTACAACCATGCCAGTGTCTTCCAGCATTGCTCCTGGGATGCAAGAGCACGATCCCTGCTTGAAAATTTGGATGGAACTGGCTGCTCTAGGTCATGATGAATGTCAGTAGACTTTTGTTAGCACTGACAATTTTTCTGAATTTTTTTCCATGGACTTGCACTTGCTAATGGTGCTTATCTAGCAGGGATAATGTTTCCTGCTAGTGCTTTCCCGGCTGTTCAATCTTTCTTTCCTGTTTTTGACTTTGGGAATGCTTGTTAATCCTTGCTTATAGTGAACTGCCCCCTCCTTCTTCAACCCCAAACCTCCAAAGCCAAATATCTGGGCATTTCTCAAGGGCACATAAATGGGCACTCTGCCTGCCATTTTAATTTTGAGGCGGTTGTTATTGATGTGGTGATCAAAGAGCAATGTCTTTCTGTAGGTGACTGGGAATTATGGCAATAGACATTCAATGCATCTGATTTTGCAGCTGCCACTCCAATGTCTTTAGACAACCTCTAAATATTTCACTGGGTCAAGCACATGCAGGGCTCATAGGCCAGTGCTTCTAGTGTTTTGTTCCCTCTCTTGCCTGCTTGGAGAACTTTGCAAGATATGGTGGGCATTGAGAGAGCCCAAAAGCTTCAGCATTGTCACTCCCTGAGCTGCAGTGGGGCCTGGAGTTGGCCAGACCAGCTGCAGAAATGATTCCAACAACCCATTTCGGAATATGAGAACTATATGGTATAAATCCCAGGTCGGTATAAATGTTGCTCATTGAGAGACTCAGCATTAGACAGTATTGCCAAACAAAGCCCTCTCAGATAAGGGTGTGATAGTACTAAGCAAAGTGTGTATATCTTCTGTGCCACAAATAATTGAGATGTGACCCAGTTGTTAAAAGCACCTTATAGTATTTTCATCTACCAAATGGTGAAAGGTGGCTTTATTTTGTAGCAGTCAACTAGAGTTTTGAAATAGGTGTCTACTGTTGTAACATGCAGTTGTTGGATGGGTAAATTTGACTCATCCCTGACATAAAAACTTTGGATTGTAATCGGATAGAACAGAAAACGGTCTTAGGCCTTGCTTGGGTTCTTTCCAGGAGCTACTGATTCTGGAGTCCTGAGAGCCAGGACTGACTTCTCAGCCCTGTGAATGCGATTGGAGGCTTGACTGGAAAGATGTCTGGGTGGAGCAATTCCACAACTCAAGGGCTTCCAAGTTGTATCCGAAAGCGAAGGTCAAAAGTGGGAGGCAGTGGTGGTGGCGGCTGATGTTGGCTCACCCTGGCGAGAGAAGGAGCCTCATGGCCCAGAACGATGCTCCCAGAGCGAGCACTGCAGGTGGCGGCTGCTGTGGGCGAGGGGTTAGCCGAGGGGCTCCAGAAGGCGCCTGGGCGCTGGCCTTTGGGGAGCGGCGGGCTGGGGCCAAGTTCCGCAGGCGGAGGCGCAGGCCTTCCTCCTCGGAGCCTGCCGGGGTGTGGCTCCCTCCCCTTCCAGGGGGAAGACCGTCTTCCTGCCTCCTGCAGCAGGCCAGCCCGCTCCGACTCCGTGCAGTACCGCAGCCATCCTGGCGATGTACGTGCAATGTGCGGGAGGCATCATGGCCCCCACAGCTGTTCGGAGAGGGGAGGGGGGGGTCTGTGTCGGCTGAGTCCCTAGACCAGGGCTGCCTCCGCGGCGACCGTCCCTCGCCCGGGCCGGAGCGCCTTGCCTTCGCCGCTCCTCCATGCCTGCCTCCCCGGGCGCGCTTTCCGCCAGGCGGCTTCGGCAACCGTAAGTGCTTCCCTTCGGCGCCCTTCCCCCGCCTGCAGCTTTTCAAGATGTCCGTCCGTCCGTCCGCCTCCTTTGTGTCCCCGGAGCTGTTCTGGGAGGGCCGGCGCGGGGAGCGAGCCCTCGGCCGGATGCAGCCGCCGCCTGCCCACCACCCAAAGCCTCGTTGGCTCGCCCGCCGGCCGGCTGGCCAGTCGCCGGAGGGAACAAAGCTCGGGGACGGAGCCCTGCCAAGTGGGGCAGCTTTAGCTTCCTCTGGCAACGGGGGCTTTGCGTGAAGAGCCGAAGCGGGGGTTTCGGAGTCCCGGACGGGCCCTTTGAGGGTGCGAAGGTGACCCCCCCGGCTCTCATTCTTTGGGTCGGAGGTCCGAGCGGGGCCTTCCTCGGAAGACATTCAGCCACAAAGGGCTCGTCGCTTTCTGGAGCTGAATTCAGAACCATGGCATTGGCCAAACGGGGCGGGGGTTCCCTTTAGTGTGAGTGGCCTTTCTTTTGTTAAAACTGCAGTTTTAATATTGGAAAGGGATCGTCTGGCCTTTTATGTTTCATTTCGCCTTATGGACTTTCTTGTTTATCGGAAGGATACAGTGGAGCCCAGTGCTTCCTTTCCAAAGAGAGAAGAAGCGTCTTTGTCTGGCCGAGTGATCTGGGACCGTTTAGGCAAGGGCACAATTGGGCTTTGCCAGGAGATCTGCATTCCGTCTCGGCAGAGCTTTGTCTGCAGAGGAGGAGAGCAGCCCGGGGTGGTGCTGAGGTTGGGGGGTGGTTTTGCCGGGACGGGAGAGAGATGAACGCACAAAGGCTCCGCCGGCGGCCGCTGCTGCTGCTGCTGGGCTAAAGAGGAACAAAGAGATCACAAAAATTACATGAGTATCCAACAAATGTGAATGGTGACTTTATGTACTATATAACAATGTTTAAAAACCGTACTTGCTCAGAAATAATGCTGTATTTAGTATTTGCTAAAATTAAATTTTAATTCCAAGGCTACAAATATTTGCTTCATTCTTTTACCAAATCTGCTCTCTAGCTTGCAATTTTGTTGCAGCTAAATGCATCATTAGAAGAAGGGTGATTTGTCTCTTCCTCTTCTGCTTTTGCTTCAGCTCAAATGTTCAAAGGAGAAAATAATTTTAAAGATACAGTTGCCTGTTTTTGAAGCACAAAGTCCTAGAGCAGCTCCTGCAGACCTGTAGAGCATGATTCAAAACTTTTTGAGGCTGTTGTGTGCAGAGAACGTATTGGTATTAAATTAAAATGCAGTGTTATGATCTGCAGCACAGTCCATCTTTTGTCTACGGACTGAGTTTTCATGGAACATTCAAAGCACATGTAAATTGATGTGCAAATGCGAGAAACCCTTTGTGTATAGCCCAGTGTCATGCTGCATGGTAGGAGGTTTGGGAAACCCCTGTTGTGATTCATTTAAGATGAAATTATATGCTTCTTCACCAAATAGAATGGCTATGGGCTAGATGTGACCGAGGTGGACAAATCACGAGTGTGGATTGGATAGTGTTACTGAAGAAGTCTGCAATTTTTGATGGATCTTTCATGTTCCTGGTTTACAATGAATTTCAAAAGCAGTTGGATTCCTCCCAGAGGGCACCTCAATTCTCCAAATTCCAGGGTCCTCAGGAAGCCTCTGGAGGCTTCTTAGCACATGTTTGCTAAGAAGGAGCATGACCATGGGGATCAGTTGGTGGAACCTCTTCATCTTGGATCTGTCAATCAAGGTTAGTTTTGCTTCCATTTGAATCCGAGTAATTGAAACCAAAGACAATTGATTTCCCTTTGACTTTTCCATGGAGATTTGAATCGAGGCCTTTCAAATTCAGCCATAGTTAAGACTTGGGTTTCCTCAGAGTGGGAAATTCTACAAAAATTGTAATTCACTCAGAACTGAAGAAGCTTCTTGGATGAGAAACAGTTGCCTCTTGAAAAATCACCCTTGGGACAACCGTGACCTGGATGGCTGAGAATCTTCATAGACAGGAGACAGTGAGTTCTAGTCCCACCTTAGAGGTGGCTTTTGGCTGGTCCCCCTCTTTCAGCCTAACCCTCCTTGCAGGGTAGTAGTTGTGGGAAATATAGGAGGAGGAGAGGGAAGGAGTATTAACCAAGTTTGCCACCTTGATTTTTTTTTATAATAAATAAGGTGGGATAAAAATAAATAGATTAATAAATTGCACAAATTCATAGATGACAGTGCTTGAAGATTTGGGGTCAGTCTGGCTTGTGAGACAGCATTCCCTAAAATCCCAATTGCAGGGCAACAGTGGTGGGAGAGGCCTTTCTTCCCTCTTGATACAGCACTTTGATACACAAGAGGTGGTTTACAAAGTGCCCCAGCTTCAACCATCCCCTTCATTCCCTCCCTGAAGTTGTGGCATTGCTTCTGTCAAGGCTTGTTTGTAAGTTCAGTGCTGTTGTCTCCTACGGGAGGCCCTTCATTCCATATGAGGGTTTCCTGCTGCCTGCTGGTGGCTGTGCTCTGCCTCTGGAGAAGGATTCTTCAGAAACATTCCCCACATGATGAAGAGGCTACTCCTGGCTTGTTGAGACCTACACACAAGCTACCTGCACCTTATGCCCCATAACTGCTGAGCCAAACCCTACATACCTGTGATTGAAACCAATGGCCTTTCTTTCGCTGCTCCTTCATCTGTTGTCTGCCCTCTGCTTAATTTTAAGCTCACAAAACCTTATGCCATGTACATAACCCAGTATGAATCCTAACTAACAGTTTTGTGTTACTTTTGGCATCGTGGACACCTCTGTGCATAAGAGGAGAAACAACACCAAGGAATCCTGTCATTCCCAAACTCCTCATTTGTGAGAAGGGAATTGTTCTTTTTTTCAAGGTAAAAAATAGGCAATTCTCTGTCTTTTTGGCTACACAGAGAAGAGACAAATGAGGCTGGATGGAAAAATTAGACACTTGGCATTCGTGCAGGGAAAAAATCAATAAAAGTGGATTTGAGCTAGGAAAGTCGGACTTTTTCCCACGATTCAACTCTCTTCCTTCATTTTTAATCTGGGAGATCCCTGCTCTGCAGTGCTATAATCCCCTAATAGTATAAATTTGCTGGGAAATCCCCCCCCCAACAGAGAACTATTGTTTTAGGGTTGGGCAACAAATATACCATACTATTATTAATAGTTTATACAGAAAATATAACTATAATTGAAAGTTGAATGAAAAGCTTTTCACTGAAACAATGGAGCAATTATATGTCAAAATTCATTTCAATGAAGGGTTGAGCTGGCTTAATTTTGCATAATTTAGGAGTTCTCAAATTAGGAGTCACAAGAAGATTTGATGGTATTGTAGATTGGGGTGGGGGCTCCTACACAGAGAGCAAGAGCTCAGTTGGAACTTATTCCAGATCTACCTGACAAACCAGCCATTGTCTTGTCCAAGTCAAGTGAAGACAAAGGCCAGGGCATGATCCGATAGGGCTCTGGGCTCTGCATGTACTTCTGTGGCAAATCTGCAAATTGAGCAGAGGGGGCTCACTTCCAAATTGTGGACTTCTGAGAGTCCCGCCTTCAGGAATCCTGGATGAGTCAGAGCAGGAGTGTTACCTAGCCAGTTTATCAGGTATGTGCTAAGCAATTGTGTAATTGTGTTTGGAAAAGCAGGGAATGAGAAACAATTAGATTTCTTTCTCCCTGCCCCCCTTTAATTCACACACACACACATTTTCTCACTGATCAGTGGTCCCTAGAACTAAAACAACTGATCTTTTTTCCCTTTCTCAGTCTTAAAAGCCTAAAGTCCATCTGATGGATTCTCTTTGCTGCTAGTGTTCCCATAGCAACTGGGTTGGCTCACGGTTAGTCCTCTGTGGGGCAGCCCTCTGCAGGGTACTGGATCCCTTGAGCCATGTGGGCTGGGTGCCAGAATGAGCTCCCAGTCCTCCACAGGATCCGTTGAAGTACCTCAGCCAGGAGAGAAGAGGGCTGGGATGCCTCTGTCACTGCCAGCAAAACTTCAGGAACTCAGTGCAGAGACAAGTGGGCCTTTCTTCTTTTGGGGGTGGTTTATCCCTCCTTTTCTGAAGCTTTGCCTGCCTGCCTCTCACTCACTTTACTTTTCAGAAACAATGGGAAAAATATTTTTGGTGGTGTTAGCACACAATAAGCATTTGGCAACAGGCAGAAAGGAAGGAAATATCTTGGAAATAAAGGACTTTGTTCCAAATAACTTTCCATAACATTTAATGAGAAGTGCAGAAAGTCATTCATGTTTTGGATTGCTTCCAGAGATATCTGTAGAATCATCAGAATAATCACAGCAGAGTTATAAAAGTTCTTATTTATTTATTTATGTGTGTGTATGTGTGTGTGTTTTATGATCTACATAAAAGGGGCAAAGTTTATACCACAACTCTGCATCATTTGCTCCCCCCACAACCCTCCTATGGACACCTCTAAAGGTTTTCTAATTTCCTAACTTGATATTTTCTCCCAGGTTGGAATTTTCCTGTGCAAGTGAGTATGATCAGAATTATCCTGATCATTTCAGTATCTATAATCTATGCAGGTACTTGAACTGTGGAAGAAGAACTGTGAAATCCCCCCCCCCCCCCCCCCCGTTTTGGAAGAATCACTTGAAAGGCAAACATCATGCAATTTTGAAACTGCCAGTAGTGGCAATTTTCTAACCAAAGGAAAATTCAAGCCAACTAGCTGGACAATCCTCTGTTATTAGTTCCTTCTCCAACAGGTGCCCCAAGCCAGAAAAAGATTAAGTGGCACCTGAGGATCCTGAGAGAAAAATTGGGTTCTGAAGGAAAAGCACCCGTGAGCTGAGAGTCTCAACAAACCTTGGCAAAGAGGCACTGAGAAAGAATCTTGCTTGCTTTTTGGGGGGTAGGGGGGGGTAGGGGGGGTAGGAAGAACTTGACCTCACCAGCTTACCTGAACTGAATTGTTCTGGCTCGCTTCTTTTGTTGTGCCCTCAAGTGTAGTATTGTCACAAAGTGTGTGACCATTTTGAATTGGAGACCCCTGATCCAAATTGTATTTTTGTTATTTTCGTTGCTAACATTTAAAATTCAAGCTATGTCATATGAATGTCCATCTTCCAAAACCTTCAACTACCAATCTCCTTTGTGGCGATTTGTCTTGTCTCTGACTGTGGATTTTGGACAGCAACACCCACCATCCATGCTGGAGATAAATGTGGGCATTGTAGTCCATGCTGTGTAGTGGAAGCCCACTCAAGGAGAAGTTCTTCAAATTTTCACCACTGCATTGAAAAAGGGCATTTTTCTTGACCCCTAAGAGGCTGACTCCTTTTCAGGGAAGAGAAGAAGCATGTTGCTGATTTCCTTTTGCTCTGAACAGGTTGGTGCTGGGAATTATTTTAGTGCAAGAAAGGAAGAGTCTCTGAAGCTTTCTCTTTTGGCTGCATATTTGGATGGCTGCCCTGAGAGCCACCAGCATGTCCCAGCTTAGAAAGAAGGCTGCCTGGAGAGGGTCCCTGCCTGGCTGGGTAGGATAAAAAGTTGGACAGAGAAACAGAACAGAGGGAAGCTCTGGAGAAGGGCAGACAGGAAGTTGCAGCAGCAGACAGGTTGAGGCACGGAAACTTTGAAAGAAGGAGAGGAAAGGAGTTGAATTGAATTATGGGCCAAATGTGATTAGACACACAAGGAATTTGTCTCTGGTGCATAAGTTGTCAATGTACATACAAAAAATAAAGTAATGTAATCATAATGGTATCAAGAAGAAGGTAGTACAAAGGATGAATCAGATAATAGTAATACAGCTATACCATATGGGTGAATATCCTTAGACGTATGACAGTACTAGGTGTTCAGCAGAGTGATGGCATGAGCTGTCTCGATGTCTAGTTGTTTTGGCTTGCAGTGCTCTATAGCGGTCTCACGAGGGGAGGAGTTTACACTGTGTGCACAAAAGTGGTATTTTGGAGGATTAACTCTATTATTGAGCAACTACAGTGCTCTCTGTCAATCCAAAATGTTAATAAAGCTCAAACCTGAATAGTTAAGAAAGTAAAAATGACATTTTGGCTTTCTTAAGAGAAAATGTGTGCACAATTATTGGGCAACTATTAACGTGCAGAATTAGTATGCAACTAAATGAAAAATGAAAATTTGCCCATCTGGCTTGTCTATTTGCATCTGTTAAAGTGAGAATAATAAACAAAAAAACTCAAAATGTACAAATAAATATTTCTGACATTTCAAAGAAAAAAACCCATTGACCAGTATAGCCACCCTTCTTTTCAATAATAGTCATACCAACGCCTTCCATTCATGGAGCCTCTCAGTTTCTTAATCTGTTGAGATCAGCCTTTTGTGCAACAGCAAACAGGGCCTCCCGTCACTGTTCAGAGAGGTGTCCTGTTTTCCATTTAAGAAGGGCCCACAAGTTCTCAATAGGGTGTAGGTCAGGTGAGGAAGGGGGTCATGTCATTATTCTGTCATCTTTAGGGCCTTTACTGGCTAGCCGTGCGGTGGAGTACTTCAATGCATGTGATGGAGCATTGTCCTGCATAAAAATCATGGTCTTGAAAGATGCAGACTTTTTCCGCTACCACTGGTTGAAGAAAGTGTCTTCTAAAAACAAGCAGTGGGTTTGGGAGTTGATTTTGAGTTCATCTTCAACATCTGCCAGTGATAGAAGTATAAATGACAGACTTGATAATTCCTCTGTAGAACCGTATCAGCAGATCCTTGGGCACTCTGGACTTCTGAGTTGACATAGAAAGAACATCTTTGTTATCCCTTTTTAATGATGATTCTAACTTTAGGTGTCCATTTTAAATCCTGGGAGATTATAGAACTCAGAAACTTGAAGGTGTCTATTGTTGATACTGTTATCTATCGTAGTAAGAGGTGATAGGATAGGGGTGCTTCTCCTACAATTCACTTTCCTCTCTACAGTTTTAAGTGTGTTCAGTTACAGATTGTTCTGGCTGCACCACAGGGCCAGTTGTTCAATCTTCCCTCTATATTCTGACTGAGACCAATGACTGTTGTATTATCTGCAAACATTAATGCTTTAGAGAGGGACCCTTAGAAATGCAGTCATTATTATACAGAGTGAAGAGCAATGGAGACAGTACACAGCCCTGGGGGCGGCTGTGCTAATTGAACAGGTTTTCTATGTGGCTTTCCCTAGCTTCACCTGTTTTTTTATCTGTAAGAAAGCTTATAATCCACCTACAAGTGAAGACATGCAAAGCTCTCAGTAGCTAAGTCAGTTTAAAGTAAAGAATTTTTGGAATGATGGGACTGAATGCCAAACTGAAGTCTACAAAAAGGATCCTTGCATAGTTCCTTGGGGATTCAAGATGTTGCAAGATATAGTGCAGTGCCATATTAACAGCATTATCTGTCGATCTATTTGCGCAAACTGCAAGGGATCTAATAGCGGATCCGTGATGATTTTCAGGTGGGCCAGCACTAACCTCCCAAAGGTTTTTATAAATACAGATGTCAGAGTAGTCGGTCTGTAGCCATTCAACTCCTTGGTGGAGGGTTTCTTGAGAACTAGGATGACAGTAGAGCATTTGAAATAAGAAGGGGCATGACATCTCTTGTGATTTATTAAATGTGCAGGTGAAGATGGGGCTAGTAGTTCATCACAGGTTTTCAAGCAAGGAGGGATTGTTCCATATGGGCCTAGTGCTTTTCTGATCTTTTGTCTATGACATAGACCCGATACATCTTTTTCTAGGATCACCAGAGGCGGGGCCCCAGAGGGAGAGTATTGAACATTTAGCTATTGTTGGTGTATTTGAGATGGGGAGGGTAGCAGTATTTGGCCGTGATCTCTTCTCCAACCCACAGAGGAACCCATTCAGATCATCTGCCAGTTAATGATTCTCTTCAATAAGGGAGGGAAGTCTGCTGTAGCCATTGGTGTTCTTCAGGCTTCTCCACATATCTGCTGATTCATTTGCTGATAGCTGATTCTCAGCTTTTCAGAGTAGCCTCTTTTTGCTGCTCTGATCTTCTTTGTTAATACACTCCTGGCCTGATTGTGCAGCATTCTGTCCCCATTCCTGTAGGCTTCTTCTTTGGCACAATGCAACTGCTTGAGCTTAGCTGTGAAGCAAGGTTTATTGTTACTGTATATGTGCAAGCTTTTTTACTTGGTATACATATGTCCTCACAGAAACGAACATATGATTTCACATTATCAGTGAGTTCATCCAAGTCTGTTGAGGCAGCTTCAAAAATGAGGGGTCCTTGGTGCTCTCTGAGCTTGCTTGTTTTCTTGCAAACATTTCATTACCCTAACTAGGTAATATCAGTAAAGATTGCTGTTTGCTGTCAGTTTATTTTCTGGTATCTTGCCTATCTGGGTGTGTGGGTGTGTGGCAGGCTTACAGATTCTTTGGGTGGTCTGTTTACTGATGGCTCTTTGGCAGTTTCTTGATTGAGGTATTTCTTACTACCTGATTGTTGGTCTGAAGTTAACCTTGGAGTTAATCTATGATGATCTACGTAAGTGCTGATCCCTGGTGGAGAGGTGCTGGAGTCCTTTTGTTCTTTTTGGGGCTGGTTGATTGTCTCTTTTGCATAGTCTATAGATATTATTTATCTCCATGTGTATATTGATAGCTAATTTGTCACAGTGCCAGACTTTTAGAAATTCCCTGGCATTGTTGGAGTTGGCTTGATCTAGAATGGTCAGTTTCCCAACTGAAATTGTCTCCCCTTGTGTTGTGAAATTAAAGAGTTTTCTTCATGTCCTCCGACTGCCAGTCGGTGTTCATGGGTGCATTTTGCCTGTCTTCTGCTTGTTTGTCTTACATAGTGGTTGTTGCAGTCCTTACAGTATATGTTGTATAATAGATGACTCCTGCTTTCTTTTCTGGGGTTGCTGGGTCTTCTGGTCTGCTTAGGATGTTTTGAAGGATTGGCTTGTGTGCTATGCTGGTTCCATGTGGTTGTAGTTCTATTTGTGGTTTCTGAGATATTCTTGATGTATGGCAGTACAATTCTTGTTAGAGTTTGTGTTGATTGTGCTGTATTGTGTTGAGTAGTCAGGGATTTTTTTAAATAAAGTTCAGTTGGCATCCATTTTGTTGGAATGAGTTGTATAGATGCTCCATTTCAGTTTTCTGCTGTTCTGGGTTGCTGCAGTGTGTTTGGGCTCTTTTAAATAAAGTTCTTACACACCTTCTCTTGTGAGAAGTTGAGTTTGAGAGTGGACCACCTGGTTAGTATGGGTGTTTTTTCTGTGGACATGCATTTCCACTTTGTCATTGTGATAAGTATCTTTTAATGTGAGTAGCAGTGGTCTAAAATATTCTTGCCTCTAGTGAGACAGCTGACATGCTGAGTGTATCTTGGCAGTTCCTGACTTAGATTATCACTGTTCAAATCTCTTAAGACAATGGATATCTCTGTTTGATATAGATATATATCTATATCTGGGAGTCTGGATATCTCTGTTCAGCCTACAGGATTTGGTCAGCTAAGGTTTGAAATGAGTTGTTTATGCCTGCATGGAGTGGTATATAGACCCCGACTAATATTGAACGAAGAAAACACTCAGGGGCATAAAAGGATCTGCATTTAATGAATAGTGTCTCTAAGTCCTCATCACAACATTTCCTTAGTATGGTAACATTCTTATATCAGCAGTTGTTAACATAGAAGCAGATACCCCGTCCTTTCTTTTTAAGAAAAGAAAAAGACCTTTTTTCTAATCCCTGTTGTGCTGCAGGCTGCACTTCCCTCTGCAGTCAGACAAGCTGAGAAGCAGCTTGGTCCATGCAGAGAGGTTTGTTTATGGCTGCCTGACCATCTCACAAGACCCCCAGTTGAAGACTCTTGGATGAGCCAGTAATTTTTTTTTTATAAAGGATCCTGTCTAAAGCTCTTCTTTATGTTACTGATTAAGCAGCGAAGGCCATGAGAAATTTGGTAAGAATTGTGAAAGCAATAAGGATGCTCATAGCAGAGCCAGGAAATATTGTCTGAAGTTGTTGCATAAAATAGTTCTCTCTGGCCCTTGATGGGTTTCCCCTGCATGTTAACTTTAAGCATTCACCCACACAATGGTTTTGCTAGCAGTTTCCTCCCTGCTTGCCCCTCCCATTTGGCAGGCAAGAAGATCTCAAGCCCTTTGAAGTCATAGGAGTGGAAGGGAGGAGGGTCTTTTGCTGGTTCCCCGGCAAGCTTCTCTTAGGTGCTTAGATTGTTTTCAGGTGTCTCCCGCAATGCCTTGGTGGACACCATAGGCTTCTTGTACCTCACTAGTATTGGCTTACAGTATGTGTAGCAAGGGCATAAGCCTTGTGCATAATATTTTTAAACTGAAGCCAGTTCTTTGATCAGAGGCTGAAACAGGATTCCCTTAAGAGGGACAGAAGGTTCCCTTTTTGGGGGCAGACAGCTTTGGGCCTCAGGCTGAAGTAGCCATAGCCCTTAGACTTATATACTGCTTCACATGGCTTCACAGCCCTCTCTAGGCGATTTACAGAGTCAGCATGTTGTCCCCGACAATCTGGGTCCTCGTTTTACCCACCTTGGAAGGATGGAAGGCTGAGTCAACCCTGAGTCGCTGAGGGTCGAACTCCTGGCGTGAGCAGTGAGTTAGCCTGCAGTGCTGTGCCACCAGGGCTCCTGAGTCACTGCATGGATTGAGCATGACTGTGTTTGCAGTGAAACATTAGCTAAGGGGCGCTGCTGCTGTTATGGGCGACACCAAAGTGAGTTGTTCAGGTCAAGATGGGCAGCTGTTCCAGAGGCAATCCAGCCAAACCAATTCGGTTTTCTGGGGAAAACCACATATTTCTTTGTTACTTGTGGAAAAAAAATTGAAAGTAGAACACAAAATAATAGAGTTGGAAGAAATATTGGGGGTCTTTGGTCCAACCCTCTGCCCATGGCAGGAAATCCTATACCATTGTGGATTTTCTTTGCACTTGATGAGATGGATACAGAACAGAATAATAGAGTTGGAAGGAACCCTGAATTTCCTCCAGTCTAACCCCTGACTGAAGCTGGAGACCTTATACCATTTCAGGTAAATGGTTGTCTAGACTCTTCTTTAAAAACTCCAATAACGGAGCATCTGCAACTTCTGGAGGCAAGCTGTTCCCCTGATTAATTGTTCTCGCTGTCAGGAAACTTTCCCTTTTCTAGATTGCTTCTCTCTTTGTTTAGTTTCCATCCATTGCTTGTTGTACTTCAGGACTTATCCTTTCTGTATTTCAGTGTATCAGAAGTTACCCATACTGGTTTCTTCTTAGATTTCTTGTTTTTCTTTTTCAGTGATATTGTGCTGAACTGGGCATTTATAATCATATTTTTCAGCGTTTCCCAAATTTCTCGAGTTATTTTCCCCTTTAAGATTTTCATCCATGGAATCATTCCCAAGTTCTTTCTGCGATTGTTGGAATCAGCTCATTTAAAGTCTAAGGCACTGTTTTGTTCTATTGCCTGTGTTTGTTTCATATTCCATTCCAATATTTCATGGTCACTCTTCCCCCAAAGTTCTGGCAACTTCAACCCCCTCTATCATTTCATCTCTTTTAGTAAGAATTAAGTCCAGTACAGTTGACCCACTAATTCCCTCCTGTACCTTTTGCATGACAAAATTGTCAGCTAGGTTGGCCAGGAATCTCTCCGTCTATCCCACCACACAGGGTTGTTGTGAGAAAAAGAAGAGGAGGATGGAGGTTTGCTACCTTGAGTTACTCATTAAGTATAAAAGGCAGGATTAATATGTAATAAATGTATTTAATTAATAAGTGTATTATGAGAAAAACATCCAAGACAATAAGAGGTCTGGAAAGAAAAAAGTTACAAAGAATGGTTAAACATGCTGGATATGGCTAGCCTGGAAAAGAGGAAATAAATAGCTGGGTTCAAGTATTTAAAAGACAGTCAGAAGATGGGACAGGTCTGTCCAATGGCTTCAGAAGAGAGGATAAGAAAGAAAGGGGTTAAACAGCAAGGAAATAAGTTTTGGCCAAATATCAGAAAGGAATTCTGAAGGTTAAAATGTGTTAACCCATGAAACAATCTTCCTCAGAATTTGGTGAACTCTCCTTCACTGGAAATAGATGGTCAGCAGTCAGGGGTGCTGATAGAGAGAGGACACCAACACTGGCCAGGGAATTGGACAAAGGATGCTGAAAGTCCCTTCCATTTCTTTGATTTCCTAATTCTATATTCCTGTGCTTTTGTTCAAGATCAGCATGTTCAAGAGCAACCTGCCTTTTGCAGATCTGCTGAAGAAAAGTAGAACTTTTGTCTGTTTCAACTCCCCCACCCCCTCTAATTTACTTAGCCTGGGTCATTTATGCAATGAAGAGGCTTGCAAAGATCTGCAAAACAGTAACATAAAAACTCGATAACTGTTGACTCCATTTGAGTGGAATTTTGGATTCTGTGGGTATTGCTTAGTCTCTTTCCCATATATATATATTTTGAAATATATATATGTTTCAAAATGTATAAAGCAATCCAGCTCAGTTTCTCTGCCTTTTTATTCAGTGAAGTGGTAACGGTGTTCATTACTCAAAGGTTTATCTTTTTGTTTTCTTTTGAACAAACCAACATCCCCTGCCTACTTTCTATTATATCAACATTGGGGGATAGCAATAAAGAGGAGATTTATGTTTCTCCTGGATTAGTGGCTGCTCCTGGAATGATTGAATCTGATTCAGGCATTGAGCTGAGCTGATTGAATTGTGTCTCTTTCCTATGGGTCAGTTAGAGACCTCTGGTTGTCTTATAGTGATCTAAATTGCAAGTTTAAAAGCAGACTGAAACTACTGCCCATCAGTTTCGGACTCTCTTAGAAAAATTGAGGGCAGCAAATTGGGGTGGGTGTAGATGTGGGTGTGTGCGCACTATGAGACTGGTTGGTATTTCTGAATCTCTTCTCTTTGTTTAGGATTTTAATTGGAAACTTTCCCAACCATTGAATCTCATTTGAGTTCCTCAACCTCAGTTTTAAATATCTCTTGGCCCTTCCAGGAGTCTGAGCCCCTCAGTTTCTGAGTTGAATCTCCTCAAGCTCTGTTCCAATGAGGAACCAACCTCAGCTTTTTCTTAAGAATAAAATGAGTGAGTGGGATCACAGCATTCAAAATGCCTGGAATATCCTAAATTGCTCCCTGTTAGTTTCACATAAGAAACAATAAAATTGCCAGGATACAGGGATGGATTCCACACTGACAGAGAAATAGCGTAAGAATCTCATTGCTTTGGCCGAGAACCTCTTCAGTCAGAGAAATACAAGTGTTGGTCAGGAACGCAGGGAAGGCCAGTGCAACAGTCTGGAAATGGTGCTGTTTGTCTCTCAGGAGTAACCAGAAAGGACAAAAAGCTTTTCTGAATGCTTCAATTAATTTGGATTATACTCTACTTTTGCTTTATTTCTGTTCCTAAAACATTATATATGTCTAAGTGCTATTGCTATTATTTGCTGGCATATTGTAGGAATATTAACTACATTGTCCATATCTTATTTCCAATGTGAAAAAGGAAATAAAGGAAAATAATGATTCGGCATATATACAGGATTCAAAAAATAGGGAAATCTCCTAACAAGATCCTAAGTCTCTGGTTGTTCCTCAAGATTCTCAGTCTCATTATGGCGTCTGTATTTGTTTCCAAACTCTATTTGTAAGAATTGAAAAGCAAATGGCAAACAATAGCTGTATAATGACTTGTGAAACTGAGCTGCTGGCTTCTATACTATACTATAGCTGCATCCTGTTGTCCACTTATGTGATATGCTGATAAGATTTTCCAGGACTCTGAAGCAGAGGCAGGAAGAGCTCAAAGACAACTTGGGAAAGAAAACTGGGGGAGGGTTGAGCTCCTGAAAGTGGACAGTGGACGTTTGGCATTTGCTTAGTACACCTTTTAACTCTTTTCCTATTTTTGACACAAGGGCTCTTCACTCCTGCAGTGCCGCCTCCTCCTCCTCCTCCTCCTCCAAGCCCAACAGCCCTTCCTGAAACCTTCCTGAGATGGCCACCGTTTACAGCCGAGGCTCTCTGACCAGCAGCTTCTAGCTGTTAACAGTGAAAGTTTTGAGGGTGATCATTTGAACCAGGCTTTGTCTGGCAAGGGTGCCTGTGGGACTGTATCACTTGTGACGTCCTCAGATGACATCCCTAAAATCACAAAATTAAATAAGAAATATTTTAATTTTTCTTTGAGTGGCTGAAATCTTGTGAAATCACACATTATTGTGATTATGGGGTTCCTCCTCAGATTTTGATAAATCTCATAATTGCCACTTATGAAAACTTATACTTTGTTTTATTTATTAGATTTTTATCCCACCTGTATTACCTTAAAAATAACTCAAGGAGGTGAACCTGCTTAATGCTCCTTCTCTTTTCCCCACAGCAACAACCCTGCGAGTTTGATTGGGCTGAGAGTGACTAGCCCAAAGTCACCCAGCCTAAGGTAGGACTACAACTCATCTTCTCCTGGTTTCTAGGCAAGCATCTTAATAACTACATCTAAAATTCTCTTGGAAGTTGTGATGGTTTCATGAACTGCTGGCTGTTGGGGGACAAAATGGCACCTCCAACACATTTTTGGACCACTGAGGTTCCTGGATCACAGGCTTGGGAAGTAGGTTATTGAAATGGGCTGGTTCTTAATTCACAGAAATGTATGCCACTCTAGGCGATCATTTTTAAGATGTTGCCGGTGTTTGTTTGTTTTTTCTAGAAAAGAAAATCCATTTTCAAACTAATTTTTTTTGTAATTTCTTTTCCAGACTGGTTTGGACAGCAGTTTGGTTGATGGACCCAAAACAGGCCACATGGAAAAAGAGCCATTTAGCCATGCCGAAGAAGGACGGTTAAGAGAGACCCTCCCAGCTGGCCTGGCCAATGGCAGAGGGAAAGCGGTTGCTGGAGGAGGGGCCATGCTGATGGATCCCGGCATGTGGCTTGGCAGCCCGCGCGCCGAGCAGGAGGTCACCTGGGAGAGCACACCTGCCGTCCTGAGTCAGGGAGACTCTTCCAGCAATGCCAATTTGGAGGATGCTCAAAACTTAGTGGCTTTCTCAGCAGCAGCAGAGGCTGCCGTGTCTTCGCATGGCTTGGCACCTCTCACATCCCCTTCTGCGTTAAGCATGCAGCTGTATGAAAAATTTAATGCCGAGACGAATCGAGAGATAGAAGAAGGCTCGGCAGTGCCTCCTCCCAACAGTTGCCCTGGAACTGAGGATCTGAATGCCCTCAAAGCTGCGCTTACTTTGGCCAAGCAAGGTATGAAACCACCCAACTGCAACTGTGATGGTCCTGAGTGCCCAGACTACTTGGAATGGCTGGAGAAGAAGATCCAATCAGCCACTGGAGAAGAGGAGAGCTGCGTTGCCCAGCCCTTCAGCCAAGTTCACCAGCCCCCCTTAGACAGGGGTGCTAATGCCAAGCAGGGGCTGGCTGCAGGCGAGCAGGTGACTCTGTGCCCACTGGAAGTCCTCCCCCTTTCTCAAAGTGCACTGAGCATTGCAAAGGAGAAGAACATTAGTCTCCAGACAGCCATTGCGATTGAAGCCCTCACCCAGCTCTCCACGGTTCTTCCGGAGCCGGCCACACAGGCTCTGCCCCCTCCTGGGAGCCCCATACAAACCATGGCCTTTGGCTCCAAAGAGCGGCCTCCCCTCATCTCAGCACACAACCCCAGCATGGTGCTACCTGTGTCTAGTGCTGGAATGTGCCAGAGCCACACCTCCAGATCTGAGGTGAGTCACCGCTTGCTCCCAACTCCAGTGGCATCTGCAGCGCCCTCCTGGCCACAGGGGGCAGAATGTGCTCAGGACGAAGCCCCCTATTGCCTTGACCGCAGCAATGGCCATCTAGAATCTGACGGCTTGTTTCCTACCTGCAACTCTACCCCCCTGAAGGCAGAGTTCACCGAGCAACAGAGGGAAGAAACTAAGGCCAAAGCCAGAGGGTGGGACCTGCACATCAGCACTTCCCCATCCTCCTTGGTCAGTGACACCATGGCGGAGCTGGAGCAGCTGCTGGGCAGCTCCAACGGCTGCATGCGATCTGTCTTCAAGCAGCCGGGAGGAATCCCAGGCAAAGCAAGAGTGGTCAAACCAAAGCAGGAGCACCTCACCCACAAGGATGAAAATGCCCACGCTGGCTGTCACAACTCCCCCTCTTCCAGCCCACAGTTGTCCCAGCTCCTGCAGGAGGGCAGTTTCCACAAGAAAACCCAGAAGGCCCTGCAGCACCACCTTCATCACAAGCGCAGCCTTTTCCTTGACCAGAATGGACCTCATGGAGGGACGCAGGAGCTGCTGCCCCACTGGTGGGCTCCCAGTACCCAAGTTCAGCCGCCTCCAAAGCAGCTGGAGAAACCAGTCAAGGAGAGGAAGAAGAAGCCTGAAAAGAGTGGCCCCATGAAGCCCTTCCGCAAGCAGATCCAAATCAAGAAGTCCAGGCAGAAGGATTCCCAGCCCCTCTTCTTGCCTGTCAGGCAGATCAGCTTAGAGGGGTGTCGTGCAGCTGCCGCTCTCAAGTGCCCAAGCAAAGAGGTTCAACCCGAACAGCTCCTCTCTTCTACCAAGTTTTTGTCTCCCACTTCAGTGGCCACCAGCCTTGCAGAGAAGTCTCCATTGCAGAAGCTACTTGAAAATAGAAGCCCAGCTTCCAACACTCAGGAAATCTGCCATCCTGGCCAGGCGGAGACCCAGCGTTACTTCCCAGAGAATTCTGCCTGTGAAGTTGTGCCCCTAACCAGCAACCCTGTGCCGGACTCTGTTCCATGCTCCTCTGCTGTGGCTTGCAGCGATGGGCATGAGGAAGCCTTCCACAGGACAACAAACTCAACGGCCCATCCATTCTTCACCCAGAACCCTACTGCAGTGGATGACAAGCTGGAGGAATTTATCAAAGAAATTGAGACTGAGTTTGGTGAAAATTTCACCTTTCAGAATCCAGATCTTCCAGCCCCACTGCTTCTCAACGAAGGGCCTCCGCCAAATCAGTCCCCTTCCCCCCTGCCCCCACTCTCTTCTCTGAGCCAGTCTCCAGATCCACCAGATGGTTTGGATGTTGCTCTCCAGCCTTCAGCCCAGGAGGGTGCACAACCCTTGGCAGACGCTCCCAATACGGGTCTCAAAACCTCCCTCTTCCCAGGGGCCAGTCGATCCTTGGAAAATCCCTTTGCCGCTCGGTCCCCGAAACACATAAAAATAGAATCGTCTGGTGCTATTACAGTGGTCTCCACCACATGCTTTTACTCTGACGAAAACCAAAACTCAGATCCAGCAACCTTGGAAGGAACTCCAACCAAGGATAATGAGCCGTTTATGCCAACTCTCAGTGGATTTTTGGAATCTCCCTTGAAATACTTGGACACCCCAACCAAAAGTTTGCTGGACACCCCTGCCAAGCGAGCTCAAGCTGAGTTCCCAACTTGTGACTGTGTGGGTAAGTCAGAGACACTCCCCCACCCGGGCTTTGCAAAAATGAAAGGAAGGTTGGCTTCCCTTAGCAGAGAGGAGGGAGGATGTGAAAGAAAGTGAGACCGCATACGACACTTTTTTCCTGCAACCCACACTGAATCCAGCATGGAGAAAATGTTATAATCTGAGCAAGTAGGTGAGTGTGGCATCCCCTTGCAGGTGAAAGTGATTTCTGTTTGCTTCTAAATATGGGCTGCATTGCTGGGGCAGAAGCTAGAAGAGGAGAGGAGTTGGCTCACAAACATCCCAGGTACCTCTACACTGAGGGGATCAAACTCACAGCGTCACGTTGCCATCGCGTGATGTTTTTCCCCTTCACTTGGCTGGGGTGTGCGTGGCTTGCGTGACACCCCTGCTCTCCACCAATGGTCCCCAACCTTTTTGGCTTTGTGGACTGGTGGTAGTGGGGAGAGAAGAAATGGTTCAGTGTGAGTGGCAGGCGTGCATGCTTGTGCAAATGGAGCTGTGTGCACATGCTCACCTGCTGTTTGCGGGGCCTGGTTCTGAACGAACGGGCCGTGGCCCAGTGGTGAGCTGCAGCCTGGGGGTTGGGGACCCCTGCTCTGTGCCATAAAATGAGCACAAACATAGCAACTCCATTTGTTCTCATGGAGAGAGAGGCAGAAATGCTGAGGAGAACCTTGCTGCCTGGGCGCAGGTGGTCTGTACAGCTTCCAAGGAGTTGCTGCAGTTGCCTCGCTTTGTTCCCAGAAAGGGCTGCAGGACCACTGGCTTCCACTGAGAACCTCTCCTCCTTTTTCTCACCATGTAGAAAGACCCACTAGGAGAGAAGTCATCTGATGCAGACTAAGGTGATGGTGGGCTTGGAAATGAAGCCGTTTGGGTCCTGCATGTCTGCACCTAGAACGGGGCTCCTGTACCTATCAGGTAGTAAGGCAGAAAGGCTGCCGAAGGGTCATCGGAGGCGAGATGTCTCTGTCATTTGTACCAGATAATTCTCAACTAATTGAGAAGCTGATGAGCCCATCAACCACAGAGTCTATTTTTTGTGGCGTGAGCGGAAAGGTATTGCAAAGATATGTAAGCAAATAGCTACTCAGGCAGATGTTCAGCCTGGAGAGGCTGAAGAATCCCCAAACTTTCCATGGCTGAGAATTCTTCAGAGTTCCCCCAAAGAAAAAAGGCTCACCTGCCTTTAAGTGGCAGACCCCCCCACCCCCCAGGTGCACACAGCAGCTTTTCACCAGCTGAGTCCGCAGGTCCCATTGAGCCAAAAGTGGCTTGTTTTCTGTTGGTTTAGCATGGTTGGGAGCACTTGACTTAAATGGCTGGTCTGGCTTAGCATGACGGATGAGTGCAGTTTGTGCGTGTATGAGAGAGAGTGAGTGAGTGTGGAGAGGGACAGC
>JAEANM010002149.1:0-25337 GCA_017656035.1 Myanophis thanlyinensis
GAAAGAAAGAAAGAAAGAAAGAAATTGTTCAACTAGTTCGGTATGCATCTAATGCAACTCCAGCCCAAAGCTTCGCATCTACTTTGAATGCTTAATTGACTGTTTTGCTGAAATCAAAGTACATCAGCTCTATAGGGTAGAGTAGACAGACTAAGAAACTAATGCCATTATATGGCTAAAACTATTTTTATTGGAACAGCTATGCTGTTGGGAAATATCCAGCCATGCAGAGAGGAAGAATCAACTCAATCAATTCAAAATTAATCTTGAATTGTCAAGAGATCTAGGACTGATACCAACCCCACCCCCTATCCCCTAAGATCCATGGGATGTTATCTGTTTATTCCCAAGAGAAGGCAAGCAGTCTGGAGAAATCTCTGTATTCTAGGAAGAATTCCAGTAGTAAACTTGAACTCTTTACATGTTGGTCTGTTGCTTGGGCTTGATATATAATAACAGAATCTTCTGATTGTGCCACTCCTTTCCTTCATTGTATTTTCATATGAATGACAGAGGGATCTGTCTGAGAATGTTTTCTCAAATTAGTTTCTTGGAAAGTACTTGAGCTATGCTTTACAAGGGTATCAAACTCGATTTCATTGATGGTCACATCAGGGTTGTTTGACCTTGGAGGGCCAGGTGTATATCTGTAGCTGGGGGTGGGCATGGTCATGTTGGGCATGGCTGGGGTGGGCATGGCCATGGTTGGCGTTTGACACAGGCTCAAGATGCCTGTACCAAAGAGGGGAAGATGATTTAAAAGATATTAGAATGTGCGGAGATGGATAGATTGACAATGGAAATCAAAGAAAAAGAATTAAGTGAATTTTATAAGATATGGGAGGTATTTTACTGATGGTCAGACAATAAAAATAAGAAATAGATAGAAAATGAAATTACATTATATTCATGAGGTAATTTGTTATAGTAATGTGGAGAATATGAATGAACATAAATTTCGAAAATGTTGTATTGTATAGCATGATATAATCATATGGTTAGGTTATATTCTAATACAGGTAAATATAAACTGTACTGGAAAATATGTTTGTACACCCAAGCAGATCATGATTGATGGATGATGTAAATCAATTTATATATAAAAAAATAAAAAAAGATGTCTCTTCTTTCTTTCTGCAGTTCTTTACTATAACCATTTTCCTATCTCTTCTACCAGATATTATGGGCAAATATTTATTACTTATTCTTCATATTACACTAGACTTTTTTTTCTAAATTTATACCCCATTGTTTAATAGTAAAATACTTCTCCAGGCAAAAAAGCTATTTATACTATTGTATTTTATTATTCAACTAATAATAAAAATATAATAGCATAAATAACATGATAATACAAGATCTAACAGCACAGGTAAATTTCCAGGATAGTAAACAGAAATGGCTGTCAATTATAGATTGCTGATTGTAGATTAAATGGACCTGTAAAGCCTGTAAAATCTTTAAACTGTAGTATTAACAGGATGTTGCTTGTTTTCTATCCAGATCAGGCACATAATTGTAATCCAGACCAATCCAGTCCTCCTGTAGCACTCTGCTGGCTGAAAATGGTGCGTGTGAAGACTTCACATTTTTGGCCAGCAGAGGAGCTTCTGGAGGTCAGAGAAGCCAAAAATGGGCCAGGTGGAGGGATTGCAGTGCCTCCATACTGCTTGTTTTTTGGCCAACAGAGTGCTTCTGGAGGCCATGGAGGCCGAAAACAGGCCGCATGGGGGCCTCCCAGGGCCTCTGTTTTGGCTGGCAGAAGCACTGCAGATTGGTCCTTTGATATTTCCAGGCCAGCCCCATGGGCTAGATTTAAGCACCCCATGGTCCAGATCTGGCCTTCAGCCATTGAGCTTGATACCCCTGCTCTAGAAAGAGTGCAGAGAAGAGCAACCAAGATGGTTAGGGGACTGGCGGCTAAAACATACAATGAACAGTTGCAGAAACTGGGTATGTCTAGTCTAGTGAAGAGAAGGACCAGGGGAGACATGATAGCAGTCTTCCAATATCTGAGGGGCTGCCACAGAGAGGAAGGGGTCAAGCTATTTTCCAAGGCACCCAAAGGCCAGACTAATAATGGCCAATAATGGATGGAAACTGATCAAGGAGAGATTCAACCTAGAAAAAAAGGAGAAATTTTCTGACAGTGAGAGCAATCAACCAATGGAACAGCTTGCTTTCAGTTGTGGGAGCTTCATCACTGAAAGCTTTCAAAAAGAGACTGGACTGCCATCTGTCAGAAATGGTATAGGGTCTCCTGCTTGGGCTGGGGGTTGGACTAGATGACCTACAAGGTCCCTTTCAACTCTGTTAATCTGTTAAATCTGTTAAATTCAGAGATCTAATTGAGTTGACCCTGGAGACTTGTCCATACTTTATTGCAGAATCCCTCTTAGCTCTCCATAGATTTCTTGTCTTCTATTTTTGCTTTTGTTTATTTTGTTTTACAGTATAAGCAATTATTATACAATTCTTGCAATACTTTTCAAAAGTTAAAGCAGGCAGGCTTAAACAAAATAGAACCAATTATAAATATTCCCTCCAGAAGCATATTTTAAGGTAATTGAAATTATCGTGAGTAAATACTGCATATATGTATATAATTTATATATCAAATTTGTGATGTATATAATGTGGGGCTTCCTCTGAAGATTATTTAGAAATTATAATAAAGTTTCCTTCTAGTGTGGCAGCAGGGCTAATCATTCATAAATTATTCCACAAATATAGATTTTTTATTGAAGTCATGAAGTATTCATTATGCTCAATCTATGTGCATTCATAACATTACGTACACTTATGATGCAGAATAGTTTTGAGAATTTGACTGATCCTCATTTAGTATATTGTTCATTCAAAGTATTCATTCTGAGTTTTAAAAAACTTCACAATCCAGGACCGGATGTTTGAATGATCAGCTGGATCTATTATGTATCTAACCATGCATATACTGTACTTTCTGATGCTCCTTCAGGACAGTAGAGTAGTTACTAGAGACAAAGTTGTTTCTCTGCTGCTTGGGCAGTGGCAGGTCACTTCCTGACACTTATGACTTTATGTTCTTAAGACCAAACATTTTCCACTGTCTTCTACCCTGTTTTTTAAGATATATGCCTTTTTTGTCTCTTCAAGTCAATTTGGACTGTTGGTAATTGCCTGGACGAGTCTCTGCAGTTTTCTTGGCAAGGCTTTTCAGAAGTGCCTTGACACTGTTTTCTTCTTCCTAGGGGTGAGAGAGAGTGTCATCCAGTTTATGCCTAAGATGGAACTTCTGCTTTCATGAACTGTTCTTCTCGAAGCACTAAGGTTTGCTAAGCTTGAGATACTTTTCCTAGAACTCACAAAATATTATGTTCATTATTATTTAAAGTGCTTTTCTTATGGAATTTCACCAGTGATGAAATTTTTATATTCTCCTCTGACTTTTTCTAGACAGGCCAAGAAATTATTATTAGTAGTAGTATTGCACATTCCTAAATAGCATTAAATATATTGAGTAGGGCTTAGTCTTAAGCAAGGATTACTTCATCTTCCCTATATGCAACCATGGTGTGAAATTGTTATTGTCCTTTTTTCGTACTAGAATCCTTTAAAAGGAACACATTACTACTTGTGAAATCTAGTACTCTTAAATACTAGATGAAAGTAAGTTTCCTGTTTCTAAATACTGTACGTCTTGTGGTTGTAATGCAGTCTTTGGCAATACAGGTGTTTTACATTCTGGTTTCAGTTGGAAGTTCTTAAACTGTTGTGTTATCCATTTCTCAACAGGGAATGCAAGCAGACCCCAATGTGACCAGACCATGACAAAGGACTAACTGTAACATTCTCTGTTTTCAAATCTCATTGAGACTGTTCCAAGAAAAGAAAAAGACCTTGTGTGTGGCACCTGTGTAAGTTATATTTGGGTCTGCAGTTGCCATGTTGGCTGTGAACTCAAACCACCTCCAGTTCAGTGCCCCAGGACAGCAGATTGAAATCTCACAGACCCAATAGTTTAGGACAGTGGTTCTCAACTGAGGTCTGATGACCCCTGGGAGTCTGGAAAGATGTCACGGGGATTCACAAAGGCATGAAGAAATGTTATGATTTAAATATTGAGTTAAGGCTTGGGGATCCATGGTCATGGTCCATAGCCACAAAAGGTATTGAAAGCGGTCCATGATGGAGAAAAGGTTGATAACTACTGGTCTAGGAGATTCCACTATCAACTCCACAACAAAGTAAGACAGTTCAAGTAAGAAAGCTCATATGGCAGTAATAAATCCAACTTCTTCCTAGGGCCCAACTTCAATCATGATACTTCATATTTAGCTAATATATGGCACAGTGTCTCTAAAGTCATTAGGCCTTCTCAGAAGACAGTCCCACCCTCCCTGACTCAAGACAGCAATTGGTGTCAGACTCAGTTATATTTGAGAGATGGAAAAATCCCCCAACCAGATTATACATGCCTGATTAGCTGCCTCATACACTATCAAATCATGGTTGAGGGCAATGGTGAAATTCAATTTTTTTTTACTACTGGTTCTGTGGGCAAGGCCACAGGATTAAACATCACCAAGCACAGAATTAAACTTCATCAAATTTACAATGTAATAAAGGGAGAGGCAGTTTCTGTGAGCAAGGCAATAAAGATTAGAAACAACTGCCTTATTTACAAGATTAACCCTGTAAAGTTAATCTTTACAGGATTAATCCTGCAAAGTGGGGAAAAAAACAAAAGGAGATTTCTTTTAATAACTGGTTCTCCGAACTGCTTATAATAGTTACCACCGGTTCTATAGAACCAGTGTGAACCTGCTGAATTTCACCTCTGGGTGAGGGCGGCCTTACTATACACCAAACTAGCATTTAGTAACAACAACCAGAGATCAGGACTACTGAGGATCTAGTCAATATTGAGGACCAGAAGCTGAGTTCATCCCAGAAATTGATATTACCTTCCCCAGGAGAGAATTAATTCTGTTCCCTATTGTAAGACAGAATAGAATTTCTCTTTATAAGCTATTTTTAAAGGGATTGTTTGCTTTTCCCCAGCAACATTTCATTTTACAGCTTTCTCTACTTTACCTTGAATGCAGATCTTAATTAATTAAATGCATTCCACTGTGATGTAATAGTTAAGTCAACAAATCAACAACGGGAATAACAGCTTTCAAGTCTACTAGCTGCCATAATACCCCACTGGGTGGTTTACACCATTGAACATCCACATCTACTTATCAAGATCCCAAGAGTCTGGATAGAGATGATCACTGCAAATACCTAAGCATCTTTCAAACTGACAACATTAAGAGAGTGAAGAAGATCTTAAAATCCAAACTCAGTGAAGGAAACACCATCAAGGCAATTAAAACATGGGCAATCCCAATCATTATATACACAGTTAGAAGAGTGGACTGGACTCAAGAGCCACTAAAGGCCCTGGATAGGAAGACCAGAAGAAATAATGACAATGATCATATTTTATCCTTACAACTATGTTGATGGACTATATTTATTAAAGAAAATAGGTGGGCATGAAATATTGCAAGTAAATCAGACAGTTGAAGAAGAAAAAAGGCCATTGGAGGAATATCTGAAACACAGAAAATAAGATGCACTGAAGCTAATGTACCAGGAAGGCTTACTGACTACCGAGGATGCCAAACTGGCCTACAAGAAAGAATAAATGAAAAATAGAAAAAAGATACTGGAAGACAAATTATTATATGGCCAGTGAATTTTAAAAAATAGCAGGCAAAGCAGATAATAAGACCTGGCAATGGTTAAGAGCAAGAAAATTGAAGAGACAGAGAGTCTAATTCTGGCTGTATACAGTAACACCAAGCCTTAAGAACAAATGCATAAAAAGTCAGAATTGAGAAGACAGCAACAAGTGCCACCTTTCTAAAGAAGCTGAAGAAACAGTCAATCACCTAGTTAGCTGCTGCAGAAAGATTGCACAGACTGATGACAAACAAAGCCAAGACAAAATAGCAATAATGGTGCATTGCAGGATCTGCAAGGAATACCATTTGCCTGCAAGCAAGAACTGATGGGATTATAAAATACAGAAAGTAATAAAAATGAAAAAGTTAAAGTGCTTGGGGACTTTAGAATTCAAACCAACAGCCATCTGACATATAACACCCCAGACTTAACAATTGTTGATAAGAAAGACAAAAAAAGTCTGGGTAGTGGATATGGCAATACCTGAAGAAGTATACTATTGTAGAAGAGAAAGAACTGGACAAGATAACAAAATATGAAGACCTACAAATAAAAAAAGAATGACTGTGACAAAAGAAAGCAAAGGTTATATCTATAGTCATAGATTCCTTAGGTCCAAAACAATTGGAGCACCACTTGAATACCATTGACACTGACAAATTCACCCTCAGTCAATTGCAAAAGGCAGCTTACATCCTGCAATGATATCTTTAAACATCATCAAAGATCCACATCTGTCTATCCCAAGTCCTTGGGAAAGACTCAATAGGTAGATAAAAATGCCAAATCCAGTCTGGACAACTAGTTTGTATAACAAACAACTGATCCAAACACAGTTTGACTTCGGTTTTTGTTAGCAGGGACCACATAATCTGTGTCCTCTAATTAAGGTTAGTCGCACAGTCAACCAGATGTTTTGATTGGGTTTGGCATTTTATCCTTTTAGCAAGTCCTTTTAAAGGACCTGGGATGGGCAGATGTTGATGGTCTTAAACCAGGTCCTTGGGAAGACACTATAGGTGGATAATAATGCTGAACTAAATTGAAACATCTAAGTAACTGCATGACCAACTGTAATTAGAGCACAGATTTTGTGTGTCTCTATCCTGGCTAGCAAGCATCAAAGTCAAACTGTGTTCAAATCAGTAAATAAGTGACCTTATAATTTTAAATAAGTTCAACATTCAGCTGGCGTCTAACAATATTTCTATCATAATTCAATATATAAAACATACAGTAGTCTCTTCTCCCCTTTTATTGTATTCCTTCCCTGCTTGGTGTAGGACCATTCTTTAAACATGTCTTTAATTTGTTCTGCTTGTTTGGCCAGATCTTACATTCTGATTTCATTTTAAAGCAGTCAGATTATGGATGCAATTTTTTTTAAAAAGGACCAATAGTTTACAAATAAGCTTTCATTTCCAGACCGCACAAAATCATTCAAAGAAAGTAAAAAGTATCCATTGTAAAAGTATATTGTGTAGTTATAGGAAAAAAGGAAAAGTTGCGGCACCTTTGCTAAAAAGTACAAAAATTATCGAAGCTGAAAATTAATTGTAGAGCATTTTGATGAATGCATGATGATGATGATGCTAACCGTCTCCCTTCCACTCTTCTCTCTATGGATAAAAATCAAGATTGCATTAGGAGTGCATTTTGGGATACTAAACAAAGTCCCAAGGAAATTAGGTGCTTTCATAAGCCCTTAGGTTTGTATATGGGCAAGTTGCATGCCACATGAAATTTGTGCAATTCTTTTGGCCATAAACAGCTTGATTAATGCTGGAATGTAATTTGCCCCCTGTTGCCTATAAAATTTAGTTTATAGTGTGCTCTTTTGGGCAACAATAGTGGCAGAATTTACTTGGACTGATAATTTCTTAGAGGCTTGAAATACTTTGTCCAAGTACTTAAAATATCTCACTTACTCTAATTCATGGGAATCAACTGGCCACTTATAATTCCTCATAATTGATAATTATATTCTTTATTACAGAAGGGTACTGTGATTGTTAATGCTGTTTACTGTAAAACACATGTGGAGAGTTCATGTGGAGTTAATAGTAAACATATCCACACAGATCTGCAATTTCAGCATCTCCAAAGTTTATGGAAAGATATTTACTCAAAATCAGAAGAGCCATACATCGACAAACCATGGGAAAGATGCTAGGCTAACACTGATGCAGCTTTCATGTACATCATGTACATGTACATCAAATGTTCTAAATTGTCATTACATTATAAAACTCTTTCAGTGGCCTTATTAAAATTGTGGTTGGTTGTTCATCTATAATTCACTGATAAGAACCTAACAACTGTAACTCAAGGATCACAATTTCCATGGGCAATTAATCATGATACCCACATTTGGTCTTTACATTGTTTTATTACACTTCCATATAATGTTTGATTCTGTTTCATTTACAATAGAGCTTGTTCATTCCTTTACTCCACCCATGGTATAATCTAAGGATTGAGCAAGGACTGCTGAGAAAGTGTGATAAAAAAGTGATAACATCAATCTGATAACTTGATCACACTTAAGCTGTTTGCCATTCTGCAGATAAGTGATATACTACATTGGGAGGTGTCTCGCATGAAACCTGCTACTGTCTTAGGAATGTGTGCTCATGTTCCTGAAATAATTGCCTCTAATTAGCAATGCAAAACCAATCAAGAAATGATTAATTCTGCAAATTATGCAAATCTAATCTGCCTTCTGTTTTATCCCTGGATAAACAGTAGCATACTAGGGTGTGGCAGGACTATCATACTATCAAAGTTCAAGTGGCACTCAGCCTTGTGGCATAAATACTTGCATTTTATCAAAGCCTCTCTTCCTATTCCTGGAAATGAATAATTGAGTTTGGTTTCTTCCCACCCACATAATAAACATTGGATTTGAATTGCCAACTTAATATAGTATAAAATCAGCTGCAGATGAAGCAACATCCCTTTCTGTTGTGCCATTCATATAATTTCAACAGAGAAAACCAAAGACATCTGCAGGGAGGAAGGAATTAAGATGGCAAACACAACCACATCATTGAAGTCCATTTCCTTTTACATGGATGGATACCAAGAAAACGTGGGGTCTGAGCACACGGTAGTGGCTGCCATCTTGACTATTTTATCCCCCACTACTGATGTCTCTGGTGGGGGGGGGGGTTTGCAACTGAGCAAAAGGAAACATAATTGCCTGCTTGCTCCCATTGGATACAATACACTTAAGCCTGGAAAAGAAACTATCAGAGAGTAAACCTCCATTTGTTCATGTATCCAATCCAGAAATGAGGTGATGCGACTGTAGACTCCAGGTTTGTTTTCTTCTGCGCAGCCCACCCCAAAGCTGGTTGTTCCCACCAACTTCCAGGTATTCATATCTTTGCATGCCAGTGGCCCCCCGCTGTCTCCCTGAAAGAGACAGAAAAACATAATGTGGCCATGTCTGAAAAATATTGCTGATAATTATCTGAGCACTCATAGTCTTGAGAACATTTGCTATCTGTTAACTACACAAGGGGTGTCAAAATCAAGGCCCTGGGGCCAGCTCCGGCCCAGAGGTACTTAGATCTGGCCCACAGGGCCGCCCTGGAAACAGTGAAGGACCGGCCACGGTGTTTCTGCTAGTGAAAATTGGCTCCTGAACTCCATTTTTGGCTGCCACTGCCTCCTGCAACTCTCTGCCAGTGAAAACAGAGCTCGGGAGGGCCACACGCAGCCCTTCTGAGCTCCTTTTTCACTGGCAGAAGGTTGCAGGAGGCCATGGCAGCCAAAAACGGAGCTTGGGAGCCCATTTTCACTGGCAGAGTGCTCGGGCTACCACAGATGCCCCTGATGTCGAGCAGGCCATGCCACCCTGGCCATGCCCAAACCAGCCCCCTGAGGTCAAACACAACCCTGATGTGGCCCTCAATGAAATTGAGTTTGACTACAACACACTTTAAGGATTACCATCTTAAAAATCAATAGAGCTATTAATTAAGCAAGCAAGTGTAAGTTTTTATTCAAGTTGCTTAGCAACTGCAAATGTAGAGGAAGACTCTGTCTCTGTGATGAGTCCACAGCATAACTTTTCTGAGAGACAAAAGTTTTATGAAAAAATAAACTTCCTTTGGTCATTGTCATATACTGTAGCTCAGTATTTCTCAACCTTGGCCACTTGAAGATGTGTGGCATTTTGGGAGTTGAAATCCACACATCTTCATCCAGACAAGGCTGAGAAACACTGATAATGCTTATTATAACCTATCAGGTCGATCATGGCTATTCTCTACTGTCTCCCTCAACTTGGGCTTCTCCATAAAAAGTAGGAAGCAATGCCCAGAATCCCAAACCACCATCTCCAGAGGCATATGAAGAGGGATATTTCTGTAAGAAGCAGGAACAGATCTTCGCCAAAAACTGAATTTGAGTTCTTCTATATTTAACAGCTTTGGATTCTTGCCATGCTTCCTTTTCTTATGTTCTCCTAAACAAAACATGGTAGGTGAATTTCTTAATTTAAAATATTCCCGTGATGTTTTCTCACATCTCCTATATCTGTGATGGCGAACCTATGGCACGGGTGGCACACAGAGCTATCTTGCTGGGCACACAAGTTGTCAGCCAACTTACCTCCAGCTGAGCATGCACATACAATTACATATGCACACATGTGCAATTGCAGAGACCCAACTGGTCTTCAGGCCTCCGCTGTGCACGTGCATGATTGCAGCAGGAAATCCAGCTGGTCTTCGGAGCTTTCCTGTGCATGCATACATAATTGCTCATGTGTGCATGAATGCCTGCATGAAGCGCATGTGCATTGCACATGCAAAAGCTGCATGCATGCACAGATGGTGCAGTTGCACGTGCAGTGCATGTGGAGGAGCTGCACGCAAGTGTGGATGGCACGTGCAAAGCATGTACTTTTCAGCACTGAGTAAGTAAAAGGTTCACCACCATTGTCCTATATCATTTCTATTTGCATGCATTTATAATTTGACCACAGGCTGATGTGACCCATGGACTTTTTCCTATGTTGAGATGACGAAAATTTGTCATCAAATGCCATTTAAAGGTTTTCTTTAAAAAGGTAGTATGTTTGCATAAGACTGACAGCAGAGGACATATTTTAAATGAACATTTAATCAACAATAAAATTTAGACATGTAGCAATAAGAAACATTCTTACCTGACAAGTGTCTATGCCTCCTTTTAAATAACCTGCACAGAGCATTGATGATGCTACAAATCCTCCATATACTTCTCCATGATTGCACACTTTGTTAGAAATTAGAGGAACACCAGCATATTTCATGGTTTCTGAAGTATCACCTGATATCCCAAGACAATAATTAGTTTTTCCATTTCTGTGATAAGATAGCTTTGTAAAAAAAAAAGCTATAAGCAATGATAAAAAAAATACACTATATCCTAAGATTTCCTACAATGTAATATATTTTATTAGTCTTATATTCATAAACAAATGTAAATATATTTGTTCATTAACTATGTATATGTATTTCTGTTTTATAAGATATTGGGTCATATGCATCAACTATTTTTGTTTGTTTCTTTAGAAGGAATTTTAATATCCAAAATGAATTAATTTAAAACAATTTAGAAATATTTGGCATTCAACTAGACATTGAACAAGAAAAATTAAATTATGAATCTCAACTAAAGAGGTGAAATTAATCCCCACTGTTTTCCAGTGGATGTAAATTAGGACAGGAATGGAGCAGTCTTCTCAAATCTGACTTATTTTATAATGGTAAACTATAGTCATTACTGTACAATTTTTGCAAATAAAAACAAAAAAAGATTGAATTTATTTTCAAATTGTGTATGTTTGTTAATGATATGCAGTTTTGTACACAGCATATTCTACTATGCACATTTTGTGACTTGTCCTACTATAATGCAATTTTGAGCTAGTTTGGTTTAGTAGTTAAGGTGTGACTTAGAAACCAGGAAATTATGAATTCTAGTCTTGCCTTAGGCATGAGCCAGTCACTCTCCCTTAACCCAGTTCACTCCACGGGGCTGTTGTGGGGGAAAGAGGAGGAGGAAGGAGGATTTATATTTGCCACTTTCGCAAAATAAAATGGCAGGATGAAAATAAAAATTTTAAAAAATTAAATAACTTTTTTAAAATGTGTGTAATTTTTAAGCAGGAATTGCAATGTAAAATTCAGCGGATTTTACAATCCAAAGTCAAAAATTAATTGTATTCAGATCAACCTACAGACTAATGAAATTTCCATGCATTGCAAAAGTAATGTGTGGTATTTATACTTTAGGAAGTAGACAATTTGGTATTGTCACATTTTTGGAATATCTCCTGCAATCTTTTACCTTAGATAAATCAGGAGATGGGAGATGATTTTCATATTTCTAAAAAGGAATCATTTATTTATTTTGTTGCTACAGGTAGTCTTCAACTTACAGCAGTTCATTTAGTGACAGCTCATAGTAATTTTATTTTTATTTTGTGTTTATAAATTTATTTTCTGTTTTAGAAATAAAGGGTTAGGGCAGGGATGGGCAATTATGGCTCCTTCATGACTCATGGACTTCAATTCCGAGAATTCCTGAGCCAGCCATGCTGGCTCAGGAATTCTGGGAGTTGAAGTCCACAAGTCATGAAGGAGCCATAATTGCCCACCCCTGGGTTAGGGTTTATTGAGAAGTTTATAGAAAGATATTTATGGGAATGTCTTGAATTAATTTTTCACATGTGACAGTTTGGTTGAGAAAATTTCAAAGACTAATACCTCCTTCTTCTGTCGCTCCCCATCCTGATATCCAACACATTTTTCCTTCTGAAAAATGTTCTCCAAAGTTAGGAAGGCAAATTGGCTCTACAAGACCTGTTTAAGGAAACAACATTCACTGTGAGATCATATCCATCATCTTTTTTTCTAAAAATTCAGAACTTTTAAAAATTTAAATACAGGTTTTTTTTAAATACTTCTTTTGTAGAACTACAGCATTGGGAGATTATAGAGGGTTTGTAAAGTGGCAAGAGACTTCCTATAATTGAATTGAACATCCAGTTTTAAAATTATTTTAATTAAAAATCCAGGAACCAGTAAAATAATAATAACAAAATCTTTAACACCATTAAACAACATCTGCCTAGCCCAGGTCCTTGGGAAGCACTTGATAGATAGAATAAAAATGCCAAATCCAGTTTAAACATCTGGCTGATTGTGCCATAATAACATACAACAATGATAGAACAGCATAACTTAATAAAATAAAACCATTTCACTGAAAATGGTGAAAGAGTAAAATATAAAGTGATACTATTAATGGGAGGAAATAAGTCTGGATAGTTTGTATAATTTCTAAAATCTGGATTTTATTTTGAAGCTATAACAAACTCATTTGCTGAAAAGTTATCAGAAAAGGAAGAACAAAAGGCATGTTTCTTGGTCTTCTTGGCTTCTCTTCAAGTACTCTTAAAATTGTACAGATTACGAAACAGTCTCTCTCTGCAAAAAGGGTTTAGTAGTCTCTCCCACAGGACAGCTGTACTGAGATAAGAATCATAACCCACACCTTTCCTTCCTTCCTCTCCAGCATAACTGCTTCTGCAAAATGAATATCAGATCACACATCATCAGAAACCTGCACAGAAGCCTTCTGGAAATGGTTACTCCTCCTTTCCATGGCAATACACAGTATTTAAGAGAAACAAAAAGCACAAAATGAATATTCCTACTTCATATAGGTCTCACCTTCTCATGGTCATATAATATTCTTTCCATAAGTTAATACTTTCCAAAAGTGAATACTAACACTGTAGCAAATAATACATGTGATAAATCTAGGCTACCCTACTCAATATGAATTTTAAATACAAAACAAGAGAAAAAGAAAATCAAGGGAGTCAAAATTACCATTTAGTGCAAGTGGAGTAGCCAGCTTAATCAATGCTATATCGTTCTTCATTGTTTTAGGCTTATAATTTTTATGGTATATAATTTTGTCCACTAAGTATAGGTTAACAGGTCTTTCTTCCAAGATTACTAAACCCACATGAACACTCCATGCTCCTGGTAGATACAAACTGTTCCAGCAAAAACAATACAAATAAAAAGAAATGGATATCATTCAACAATTTAAAATTGGCTGTGTGTAGAGTTTTCAACTTTATGTTCAATAAGTTTTGATGTATAAGATTTCATTTCCAAAAATACAAACTCATATGAATCATATATTTTATATCATATCATATCACTTCAGCATTCACTTAATTATCAGGGCATTTGCTTGAGCAAAAAATGATGAAAAATAGGATCTGGTCATGTGATGCCTCAGCTTGCAAAGACTTATGACCATAATTCCAAATTCAATTACTGTTATAAGTTGAGGACTACTTGTATAAACTTCAGCAAGTAGTGTCAGCAGAAGTCTTATACTGTATTTTCCATCATCACCACCTTTTCACAGCAACATTCAGGGACATTTAGGCAAATAATTCCATCGTCCTGATCAGTTCCAGAATTCAAATTAAAACATCAAAACCATGCTTGAAGGTCATCCCAAAGAGGCAACTGGACTTTTTTTTTTCTTTGAAGACATTTCATTTCTCATCCAAGAAGCTTCTTCAGCTCTGATTGAAAAAGACAGAACTGAACAAGTTTCTTGGATGAGAAGCAAATGTCTTCAAGGAAAAGCAAATAAAGTCCAGTTGCCTCTTGAAAAAACATCTTTGGGAAAACCCTGACCTGGATAACTGAGAATATCCATAGACATCGTGCTTGAAGATAGCAATTGAAATATAACTCAGAGTGATTCTGTAAGAAAGACAGAAAGAAAGTACAAGGTTTCTGTTGGCATTGTTGCAGAAGTTTACAGCACGAGCACAAAACCAAAATTGATGTCTGCTGTGTAATATGAAATTATAATTGCATCATTTTGTTAAGTGAAGATGACTTTGTATCACATTTATTCATTTTTTAAAAGTTTCTTATAGCCCACATCCAGCCATTCAGACTCAACCAGGATAAGATGGCAATAATTAGTTGCCTCTCTAATATCACACCAGCATCTTGGAAAACAATCAAAGAAAGTTGATTCCCATGTCATTGCTGTAATGAAAAGTACTTGCAATTAAAATATACAGATTATAAATGTTAATGCTTTACTGCTCTTGTAAAGCAATATGTGAAACAGCATAGTAAGGTAAAAAACAACAGAGACCACCTTTTCAGAAGATGGCAAACATGTATATAGGCTGAACCCATGACGACCAGAAAGATAAAACTCAGATAATATCCAGTAAGAGAGTTCATGTGGATGCATTTTGGAACAAGGAAATTGAAACAGAAAACTGAAGACAACATCACAAAATGTGTAGAAAATAATATTCTACATGCGATACTTACTCATAAACACAGTGAGCTGCTGTAACAATCCACTGTGTGGTGATGACTGACCCCCCACACAAATGATATCCTTGAAACTGAAGGCTGGCTTGCCATGGCCATTGCTGGAGCAGAGACACATTTCCACCAACAATACGTGGGGAGTACCAGGTCTTGGTACCACATGCTGGCAGAATGAAAAAATAAAATCAATGGCATATACAGGTCACTATAAAATGCCCATTCTTAATTTACTGAATAGAAAAGGTTTAATCTTTCTAGCTCTGAATAATCTTGAATATTATTCATCTAAATGGTTTTCGTTGCTATTATCTTTATTTTGTCTCTATCATTTTAGAAGAACTGCAGTTATACCAAATATTAATAACTGAGGCATTACCACCAGAAAGTTCTCCTCCAAAAGATTCGCAGAAATTAATTGAAACTGATAATCTTGTTTTGTACAGCTGCAAACTTGCATGCAATGTTTTTTCCTGGTCTTTATATTTGAACATTTTCATTTTTCTCTAGTTCATGTGAGGAAATTGGGTAAGCGTTCTATACCGTTTCCCAAATCACTTACCTAAACATTTTAAGGCAATTACATTGCCTGAAATACATTCTTCTCTGAAACAGAAAAAAGTAAAGTTTATTACTTGTTCTTTCCCTGCCAGTTTTATCCATCAAAATACGATTTGTTCAGTCTGTCAATTTAAACCAGCCTTCCAAAATTCATCCCTTCCAAATGTGTTAGGACTACAACTCTCAGAATTCCCAGGTAGCTTTCACTATGTTGCCTAGAAATTCTAAGAGTTACCATCTTCCTTCCTTCCTTCCTTCCTTCCTTCCTTTTCATATTTCTTAATTGCCCATCTCCCTTGGAGATACATTCAAAATACATTTGAAAGGGACTAGATTGGCAGTGATTAAACAAGAAAGATTATTGGCTCAATCTTGTAAGTATTTTGTCAGCATAGTCTTCATCAACAGCAATATGAGTTCATCACTGGAAGTCTGAATTTCCATACATATTTCCACATAGATATATAGAAAGAGATACTTAATTTAATATATGAGTGCTTCCTTTCCATATTAAAGTCCCATCAGGGTAAAAGGGAATCTCCCAGATGTAAATTCTTTGGTATTCTGATCCCAAGAATGTCCAGATCATGAATCAATAATATACATGATTTTGGATATGAGAGAGGTCACATTACTTCCACAAAGCCTTTGCATGGATACATGTTACAATTAACTCCAGAAAGAGGCTGGCCATTTTAATAAACTCATTGCTACTTTTCCCCTGCAAAGACTTAGGAATGAGTATTGAAATGAATAATGACTTTCATTTTAGTTGTTCTATTCAATTGAAGATGAGAAAGCATTTTAAATCAATGAACATTTCCTTTAGAATATGAATCAATGCATATAACAATTTGCCAATTGAGAAATGGTGAAGGCCCAGTAACACAGGGCATTTTATCTAACAGCATATTGATGGTTCATGCATGCAAGTAATATAGGTTTAGGTTCTGCAGTTCCATGGAAGCTCATGGAGCCTGTTTGCATGTCTTTCTGAAGCTAAGCATATGAAACATACCGTAAATCAGTAGTATTCTGTGGTGATGTTCGCTGATCAGCTGATAACCAACGATTTGCAGTAACAAAAAATTTCTGAAACTCATTCTCAATGGCAGCCACTGGGAAGCCAGATGAGCTTATAAAACTGTAGAAGGTAAGAATTAACCAATAGGTTCCAGTACAATCTTCATGTTTAACTCTTATATTTAGGCTTCTTATATTACCTGTTTTTTTGAAATCTGGGATAGACTATAATAATAAAACAAATTTAATACAGGATAGCAAATCTACAACCTTCTCAGAATGCTGGAGTTTCATTCTTGCCAGCATCTGTAACATCTCCATCATATATTAGAGCACTGGCGTCCCATTCTTCCTTTTGCAGCAGAAAGACTGCAGTACTTTATAGTGTGCCCTGTTCTGCACGGTTGTAAATATTGCAAAGAGAAGACCTAAGTCTCCAATGCTGCACTGTGTCAAAAATTCCTGGCAGATTTAACATAATCATCAGCAACATCAAGTCTGTTGCATTTGGGCAAAGTTTTTCTAACATTTTTATTATCTTCAGAAACTGTTATTGTTTATCAAAATCAGTAATTAAAAAGAAACACCAAACGCAAAAGCTAATTCAACAAAAATGTTCACTGTGTATCAAAAACTTTCAAACTACATTTTGAATCATTTTGTTTCCATTGATTGTCACTTGACAAAATTGCTAAGTAATACCTTGACAATCCTAAGTATTTACATGTAACATTCCCATAGTTGTCTTTCCAGCCATCGGAACACACAGTTCGCCAGGTTCCAAAACTGAACACCTGAAGCACAGCCCTTTTGCCGCTCAGTCTGACTAGGGAGACACAAAAAAAGTCAGCAGGTGTTTAATAATAATTATTGTAGGAACAGGAGAATTGCAGCAGCTACCGGTAAATGCTACTTGCTTTTCTCTCTTTATGCTGTTTGGGTAAGACCTCTGGTAGACTAGTTCAGGAAGTAAAGCAGTGATAATATATTCAAAACTTAATGAAATTGAGCCTGTGATTGACTCCAATTTTATTCTCCCCCTTTAAAAATATCTTTAACAATTCATTTGGGATGGAGCTAACATACAGTATGCTCAAAGTCTGTGAGGAGTCAAAAAATGATGGTGGCTTGAGCATGCAATAGAAGCCCTCCCCTGTTTTTTACATACATCCCAAGTGCAACAATATGTAAAATAAGAAAGGAATCCTTTATTGTGCATTTGCATCAGCCATCTTGACTTTTTTAAAATCTATCCCTGCAGACATCCTTGATTCAATGTGTTTAAGACTGATAATGTTGGATTTTATTGCTCTTGACTCCCCATAATTAAAAAAAATGCCTATATTTAAAAGCAGAACTTGTAATTTTATGGGTCAACTTTCAAATAATAAATTTGGGTTATTTCAAGGCAGTCTTAACTCATATGTAGCAATAGCAATAGCACTTAGACTTATATGCTGCTTTATAGCGCTTGAGAGACCCCTCTAAGCGGTTTACAGAGTCAGCATATTGCCCCCAACAATCTGGGTCCTCATTTTACCAACCTCAGAAGGATGGAAGGCTGAGTCAACCTTGTGACAGTAAGAATTGAACTGTTGAATTGGAGGCAGCCAGAAGTGAGCAGAAACGGCCTGAAATACGGCACTCTAACCGTTGCGCCACTATGGTGCATATATGTTTATCTATGTAATAATATAAATACAGATGTAAAGGGGTATTTTTATAGTACTTCAGGATAAGTATAATGCTACGTTGAACAAATATAATATTCTGCAAACTTTGTTATGTGTTTTTTTAAAGAAGTTTTTGCAATCAATGCTGCTTCTGGCAAGTTGGATCAAGGAAACAGGCTCCACAATTAATATTGGAAAACTACTTTATTAATAAATAACAGAAACTTGAAAATATAGCTGCTTTATTCCTCCCTCCCTTTTATATGCAAGAGAGTAAAGACAGAGCTGGACTGAGTTCTTTATAATGTTTTGTTCCTGTCTTGGACTTAAATCACTTTGCTTTCACATAGTTTCTGCAAGGTCATCTCTTTTCATCATTGTATAAAATGGTAACTTTTCTGCACATGTTCAGTTAAAATTGTAGTTTCTGATCAGCGCCCAATAAAGAAATGTATTCATATTGGCAGAAATTTTAAATTCTCAAAATTAAAAAAAGATTCCACTGAGAAGGACAAATTGTATGTATTTTATTATTTTCTCCACAAAAGGTCTCCCTGGAGCTAATATTTTTCTCCTTTTAATAGTGTGGTATATTATCTACCGCGCAGAACTCAATATGGAATTGCCAGGGTAATGTTGGCTTAGACATCCTTTTTCACTTCGAAACAAACCTTGAGGGGAAATAGCACATAACATCCATAATAAAACTGAATATTACCACATCTGTACTCATCTTCTCCATCTTTGCAATTGAAGACGCCATCACACCTTGCTGTTTGATCAATACATTTAAAGGAAGATCTGCACTGAAACCTCCCACTGCAATTGAAATAAACTGGGGGGGAAAAACCATATTGTATTAAATCAACACAAGTCCAGATTTGTTCAAAAATGTACATGTGAAGAAAAGACATATTTAAGGAAGGATTGAAAAAGAATCATCTGTGGTTACAAATGTTATTATGCTGTTCATTCGAAGTACCAACTACAATAAAACAGCAACATTTTGATATTTGATTGGCCCTCACAAATTGGAACAGGAATTATGTGCACAACCTTCCTCTCTTTCTTTGAACATTGGAAAAAGGAAATGTTATAATTGTTTTGTGGTGGAAGCTAAAATAGAAACCCATTTCTTTCTCTAATTTTCTCCATCCAGATTCTCCTTCCTTCCCATTTGCTTTTCCTCCATTCCCTCATAAGCAAAAAAAAATCAGCTATACAATGTGAAATGGCTAACACTCAGTTACTATCAATAAAAAATGTTTACATAGACATTTGTGAGCCTGTCTGTTGTTCCCCATGTTTCATAACTCAATTCTTCTATACTGAAAGCTTTGTGTAAACCATAAAGCTTTGTTAATTATTTTCCCAGGGTTTTCTTAGTTTATGGTGGGTATTAAAATGAGACACTATAATAAAATAGAGACTGGGGAAAATCCAGTGCCATTCAACTTTGCTGATACTTAGATAAATAAAGGTGGTATTATGTGTGGTAAATGTGACTGCATGCCCCAGAAAGATAATCTATCTATGCTGACTTTTGCATAGCAATAGAAATGGTTGAAAGTTTGCCAAACTTTCAAGTGCTTGACCTTGTGAAAGAAAGCTAGCAGGTACCTGAAACATTAGGAAAAAGTGGGAGTACAAAAAAATTTAAACGATATAATGGGTCTCAAGAAGGATTTGACTCTCTGGAATAACTTGTTTTCCAGGGCTGAGGGTTGCCTTCAGAGTAGCTGAACTTCAGTTTCCATGATCTTCCAAGCAATTTGTACTTTGGATGGGTTTCCTGGGAATCATTGAGGACTGACGTCCAACATATCTGGGAAGACCAGACTACACATCAAGTTGAGGGAAGATCAGACTACACCTATTAATGACTATCTTACTTTATAAAGCTCATGAGATTTTCTTTATTATCATTATTTCAAAAGCAATAATTCAAGATGCAACTTTTAGTATCCAATTAATATTATTCTTGGCGGGAGATTCATGAAAAATGCAAACTGTTCAATGGTTAACTGAGAACCTAATAAATAATTTGTACTCACCACTCAAGGCAATGGCTGTTGCTATGATTAAAGTGAGAAATAAGGCAAGAATAAAGGCAAGCAGCCTTAATGGGATTAAAAAATGGCACCGAGGCGCTGCAATCTCTTCTGGGAATCAAACAGAAAAGTGAGAAATAAAAAGGTCTAAAAAGGCATGCAATTTTATACCAAAATAACATTAAAAAAAAATCCCAGATTCCTTCATATGAATTTATATACAAAGGCTTGAAACATATTTCTAAAAAGGAAACTTTTTTTGATGATGATGAGAAGGAGCCTGGTAGCATCTTTTAATAGTAAATTTTATTAAAAGGCATGCATGAAGTGGTTAAATTGGTATAGGATTTAAAGTTGGGATAAGAATTACTCAGATTACAAGTACCTCTTCAAACAGCAATTATAATACATTAAAAAAGTTTTTTCATTTCTTTAGGCCTTTCAAAATAGCCTTTTGATGTATGTGAGCTCCACATCCTCTCACATTGAGGTATGGTTTCTTTCTTCCAAAACAGTTACCTTGAGATCTTTAATCTAGTGTCCTGGGATTACCTTTGTCCTTATTTGAATCCTGATATCAAATTTGGGTCCATTAATTCTTTGACTCAAGACCTGTCTATTCTGGAATCAGAATGGCATTACTGGTAGATAATGGCATATATCCCATTAGAGAAAGAGCATGTGAAGTTAGTGTGAAAAGTTGTTGGAGCTCATGATGGTGCTGTTGATATAAATGTGTGGGGAAAGTAGATGCTTGGCTTTGTTGCAAGGTATAATGTTGTAGGATTAACATCTTCACAGGCTCCCTCTGACTTTTGGATACTATACACTGATATGAGTTTCTTTCTATAGTATTTTTAATGGCATTTCATTCTCACCTCTCATCAATACTTTATTTCTAAACAAGGTATGTATGTTTTAATTTTGAAAAGTTGTGACAGAAACAAACTACAGCGAATTGTACAATTCAGAACATTATCAGAAACAAGAACAAAAAATGAATTTGCATGTGATGGGATTTTTGAATATTCATAAAATGGCTATCATGAATTTCAACATATTCATTTGTTAAAAGAAAGCAAGAGAAAAGAAAAAAAATGTTTAAATAATCTTAAAACAACCAAGTGCTTAAGTACAAAACAAGGGCGGCGAGTGAATTCCAAATTTACATCATCATTTTGTCCCCAAAGCAATTGTTATGCTTGTTTTGTAGAAGACTTATTCCAACAAAGATGCTACTATCTGTTTTTATTCTGAAAGTTTTGAAAACTATACTGTATACAGTTCATAGACAGAACTCAACGCACAGGTATTCAAGGCAGAGCTGTCAATAATTTTCAGAATTGTATTACTATTACTATTATTTCCATTATTTCATTCAAATTCAGGAAGAAGGGTCCTGAATAGTAATTAATGGTTCGCTGATACCATTCTCTTTTTAACTCTACCATGTCTTTTCAGTTTTCCTGGTATCTATCCTTTGTCTAAAACCAGGCAAGCTAAAATATGTCAGATATGGTTGCTAAAAGAAAGGGAAAAAAACATTAGTATAAATGTTTAAGGAAGATTTGGAGAGGTAACAACCTATACTGTATTACATCAAAGAATTCTATGCTTCTTACCATTTTCATTTTCACTATGATCTACTTTTGCTTGCTGTATACAGAATATCTTTTCACAGCAGAAACAAAAATTAGAATCTGGCAGTTCATCTTCTACAGCAGAAGTAATTTCAGTGGTATCAAGACTGGAATCTGTTCTTGGGGCCTAGATCAGGATAGGTACATATGTCTTATGAGTCCCAACTGCGGCACAGTAAGTCTATCTTATGTTTCAGGATTGTTGGAAAGATTCTGGCTAAGTAATGCATATGAAAAACAAGCATAAGCATTAAGTATATGTATATGATAAACCAAATCTCACCCCGGAGTAGAATAATTATGTGCAAATATTTTAAATATGACCTACTTAAATGCATATCATTTCTTTTCAAAATACTTCTTGAACAAATAACATTTCAGTTTAATATTGTCTGTAGAAACTATAATAGAAATAATGGAAATAGCTGACACAAAAATATATTGAAATGGGAAGACAAATGGGTTTATTATTCATTTCCCTTGTAACTTCTCTTCCTTCAGAAGAAGGTTACTTCCTTCAAACCTGCTCTATACGTTTGGAATGGATTTGGAGGAAGTAAGAATGCAAGGTGAAGGAATAATTGTTGAAAATTAAGGTCCCACATTGATGAATGCCTTCCATGGGCAGACAGAATTTACTATATGTCCCCCAATAATTATATTTTCTCTGGAAACATATTGATGAAGTAAAAAGATGTAGCATAGCACGATTATAATTCTGCAAAAAAAATATGTTAAATAAAACAAGTCCTTAGCACTAACATGATTTCCATTACTCTGAGCTAATTCTTACATTTGATGTGTACATGAAATTTTCTTGGGGAGAATTCTTTCATTGTGCACAAAGAGAGAGTTGATGCACCATCCTTGTGTACATGTATCAACCTCTCCACATGTAGGTGCCATGTAACACACATGACAATTAGTGTTCTGCTAGAAGTGAACCTGCTCCTAAATAAATTTATATTCTACCCACAATCCTCATTGATTTGAAAATGGCATTGCCCTGTGTTAGAATCTATTTGATTTGTGCTTGAAGAAATCCAGTGGAGAGCTGAATATACAGATGGGTTAACAGGTGATAATTTTCCTGCAACAGTCTGGTACTATGGAAATGAATAAATGTGCTCTTATACCCCTCTCACTTACCACATTTGGATTTCAAAGAATTGTCTACAATCAGAAATAACTGGGTACACCATCAATTGTATGCTAGACTGATGCTTTCCACACTATCATGTAAATTCAAAAAGACTTGCCCTTATCTGGCTCCTGTCTATTTCTCTCTAAAGGGATTTTGTTGAGAGAACCCAGAAATAGTAGAAGAAACAAGTTTCCAAAATGTGGCATGTAATGGAAAATAGAAGAAAAACATTTTAGCTCTCTTTTTTTCTTTCCTGGGTTTCACTTACCTGTTCTACTGAACTCATCCTGAAAAGCCTGAATGTTCCCTTTTTTCATTATAAAAGTTATCTAGCCAAAGCTCCCATGGTATTCTTTGCAAATATGTTCATCTACCCTTCAGGAATTGCTAGTGGACTATTTGCACAGATGATCCTATGACTGGTGTTAATGTAATTCAATCAAACCAAAGATATCAGGTGGCCTAGAATGGCTTTGTTCCAAAGGCCAGGAAGATAAAAAGGCATCAGTCCTGTTAATTAATTGTAACCAAGGGAAGGGAACATTTGAGGTAGATGCGAATATGTTCAAGAATCTTGGAAACTGCAGCCTTTACTTTTCAGGCAAAACAATTGAAGCAGATTGTTTGGTTGGTCAGATTGTCTTTAGTAGAAATTCTGCTGAGATGATAGTTAATAACACCTAATATATTATTTATTGGTAAAAATAACCTCTCAAATAACAAAGAGGATATGTAGTTTCAGTGATAATGAAAAGATAGCAGAGGTCAGTAAAAAAAACAAACCTGTCTATCATAAACCTATAACCAGATCCAGAATCTTTCATGATCTTTTGCAATGCATGTCAATCCTGAGTCTGGGAAGGACATTAAAGAATTATGAAGTGTGCATGAAAAGCTTCACAACAATTGAAATATTTAGATAAATGGATAATTGGAGTACTGTTAGAAATTATATGGGTTTTTTTGTCTTGTGTCAAAAAAAACCCAACCCTTGAGAAAATGGGTCTTGCAGAGGAGGACATTTATCATTTACCTCAGTGGGTATCAGCAGAAATGTTCAATGACTAAACTGGGCAATAAAGAGAGAGAAAGTTTCTGTTTGTACTACATCAACAAAAGTTGCAGAATCAAACTGGACAAGTGTTCTATTTTATAGGATGAATATTACATTATTTTATAGAATGATTATTACATTACCCCACAAGTATGAGAGACATGAACAAAGATATTCTGGCAATCAAAGATGTAGTTTATCATCTGTCTGTCTGTCTGTCTGTCTGTCTATCCAGTGATGGGCTTCAAATTTTTAAACAACTGGTTCTCTGCCCTAATGACTGGCTGGGTGGGTGTGGCTGGGTGAGTATGGCTGGGTGGTCATGTGACTGAGTGGGTGTGGCCAACTCGATGTCACTTACATCAAGGGGCACTTCGCCTCGCCCGCCCTCTCATGACTGTGGGGATGCTGCAACAGTCATGTGTGAAAAACGGTCATAAGTCACTTTTTTCAGTGCCATTGTAATTGAATGGTCACTAAATGAACTGTTGTAAGTCAAGGATTACCTGTACAAAAATACAAAAAGCTTATTTGCTTGCAAAAAGCTGCCCTAAATACCAATTATTAGATTAGAAATGGGGGAATACACATTGAAGATCAATGAATCACAGCCATCATGGAAACCTAATCCATTCTGTCTGAATACCTTCCTTTTCTTCAGTAATACCTGCAACCCAGAATTACAAATCAGGGAGGATGCCAGAGCACATTGAGGAATTAAAATAAATAGAATACAAGGATAACTCTCAGAAGCCAAGTTACTCTTGCTCCTAAAGTGAAACCTTTTAGCAGAGAGGTCATTTAAGCTCTCTACAAAGTGGGTGGGGGTATCTGGGCTACAAAATGTCCAGACAAATTAACAAATTAACATCTTGAGTGAGGGCTAATTCCATTCTGTTCAGACCTTGCTGCAGGGAATTTTTGCCTATGAATATAGCTATCTATCTCTTTATCTCTTAAGTGTTGACATCTGCTATAGCCTATTAAGGATGGTGGGGACTACTTTCTCCCTCTAAGAAAACATGTTTCTCCATTTCTCATTTAGGAAAATATATTCAGACAGACAGAGAGACAGAAAGAGACAAAG
>JAEANM010002150.1:0-19222 GCA_017656035.1 Myanophis thanlyinensis
CCCAGCATACCGCTAGGGACCCCATCCTCAGGACTGTCCTGCAATGGGTCCTAAAAGGGTGGCCAGCCAGAAAGTCCAGGAACGGCTTCAAACCGTATGAACAAAAGCAAACCGAATTATCCACACAATGACGATGTCTACTGTGGGGCCACAGAGTCATCATACCCGACGAACTCCGAACCCAAGTCCTCACCACCATCCATAAAGGCCACCTGGGCATGGTCAGAATGAAGACCTTAGCCAGAGATTACGTCTGGTGGCCCAACATGGACAAAGACATTGAGCACGAAACGAAAACCTGCTTGCCCTGCCAACTGTCCCAAAACGCCCCACCGGCGACCCCGTTGTCCAAATGGGACACTATGCCAAACCCCTGGTCGCGCTTACACATAGACTTTGCGGGCCCGGTACAGGGACAAATGTTATTCGTTATCGTAGATGCCCATTCTAAATGGACAGAGGTCCACCCCATGCGGTCAACCACCAGAGAGGCCACGATCGCCGCCTTACAAAAAACCTTCACCACTCACGGCATCCCAGACGTCCTAGTATCAGACAACAGACTACAATTCACATCCGAAGAATTCACCAACTTCGCAACCAGCCTGGGCATCCACCACACCACTGCGGCGCCCCACAGACCCATGGAAAACAGCCGGGCGGAACGGGCTGTCTGAACAGTAAAGGAAGCATTGGCCCGCATGGACTCGGACAATTTACAATACAAAATAAACATTTTCCTTCTTGCCCAGCACTCCACCCCATCACCCGTGTCCAACCGCAGCCCAGCAGAACTCTTAATGGGACGAAAAATAAAGATCCCCCTCAACAGAGTACACCCAGATGACCCCCCACTCCTTCCTGACACCCCAGCCCATGGGATAAGGACATTCTTGGAGGGGGAGGGGGTCTGGGCCAGAAACTACCCAGGCCCACCCAAATGGTTGCCCGGAACAATAAAAAGGGCAACCGGGCCAAAGTCCTACGAAGTGGCACTCTCCGACGGGCGCACCTGGCGGAGACACATAGACCAACTCAGGGGAGGAATACCAGGGGATAGGGCCATGGACACCTGGGAAGGACAAATGAACCCAGGAAGGGATGACCATACTGGTGACATCTGGGAAGAACAAGAGGACCTAGGAAGGGACGACTACACCGACGGGGTCACGCATTACCTACTGGAAGCCTGTCTGGAAAACGTCCCAGCCGCAGAGGCCCAACAGCCGCCGCCATCGCCGCCGCCGCTAAAGCCGAGGATAGAGGGAGCCCCCGGCACATCCTTCCAGGGTGGCAGCAGCGGTCTGAATGAGCAGAGCTTGCGCAGATCAACGCGAACTCGGCAACGCCCTGCTTACTTACAAGACTACGCATGCTCCATCGACAACTCTAGAAGAACCCAGACTAAGAAGGGAGGGGTGTTGTATATCACGCATGCGCGGCCGGAGTCTACACACCGGTCCGCCATCTTGTACGAACGACCCGACAGCTGATTGGCTGTCGGGACAGTGATGCCCATTGGCTGGTCCGCCAGCCAATGGGGATCGTGGAAATTTGAAGTCGCGGCAAATATAAAAAGCCGCGGCTTCCCTTAAGCTTTGCTTTTTTTCTGGATTGAATCCTCATCGCGAGTTTTACTTGTGGCTGAAAATAAATGGGACCCCTCACGGTCATCCAAACGGACCCAGTTTCCTGAGTTTTCTTTCACCGATTTGGATCGGGTTTTCGGCCAAAACAGGCGGTATATAAATTTAATACATAAATAAATAAAATACACCATTTCTGACAAATGACAGTCCAGTCTCTTTTTGAAGGCCTCCAGTGATGAAGCTTCCACAACTTCTGAAGGCAAGCTGTTGCATTGGTTGATTGTTCTTACTACAAGAAAAATTGTCCTTATTTCTAGGTTGAATCCTGCCTTGATCAGTTTCCATCCATTATTCCTTGTCTGGCCTTCAGATGCCTTGGAAAATAGCTTGGCCCCTTGCCCTCTCTGTGGCAGCCCCTCAAATATTGGAACTTTATCATGTCTTCTCTGGTTCTTCTCTTCTCTAGATTAACGATGCTCAGTTCCTGTAACAGTTCTTCATGTTTTCGTCTCCACTCCCCTAATCATCCTGATTACTCTCCTTTGCACTTTTTCTAGAGTGTCAACATCTTTTTTTTATAGTGCAGTGACCAAAACTGGATATGGTTTTACTAAGGCTTTATAGAGAGGTATTAGTACCTCTCTTTATTGTATCCCTCTGTTAATATTAATTTAGGATTGCATTGGCTCTTTTGGCTGCTATTGCACATTGCTAGCTCATATTTAACTGGTTGTCCACTAAGACTCCAAGATCCCATGTAGCTATGTAGATCCTCCATATAGCTAGCTGGGATGTCTGTTGAATCTGGTATCAGTATGGGTTACACAATAGCTTGTTCCAACAAGAGAGGAGAAGATATTTTCAGGATGGGGAAGATAGGAGAGTTACACAGCTCAGTCTTCTCCCATATTGGAATCTCATTTTTCCCTACATTCAGAGGTTGTATCTGCACAGCATGCTAATCTAGGTAAAATGAGATTGGGTTATTTGTGTTGAGATCTACCCATTGTTTCAGTCTGTTTCGTGAATTGGATTGTCATATAAATTGTCTTATTTATTTGGACATTGCATGTTATGTCAACTAGTATTTTGCCACACAGGCTTTGTGTCTTGTGTGACTCAACTGTTAAGATGTTCCAAGTTATCAGGTGTTTCGCCTCTCTTGAGTAAAAGAATTATGTTTGTATATTACACCATGGCATGGCTACTCACTCAGGAGTTTTTCACAATGGCACTTTTTATCTGGCATACTTTAGGTATATATCAGACAGCCAGTACCAAGAGGTGTGATATTCTTAGCTGCTCCATTAGCTACTCCATCCACAAATATGTTGTGTAGTGTAGGAGGCAAATGTAAGGATTTGCAACACACTGCCTGGATTTTATGAGACACAACCTTGTCCATTTCCTCCTACCCATGATGAAATTTAAGAGGTTAAGTGGTTTTTGAAAGTACACAGGCTAGAGAAAGATAGACTTTGCTAATTAAGCACCACCACTAATCTGGAAGATCCATTTGGACTTCCTCTCCTGTGTTCAATAGGATGAATTTTACAATACGGTGAACTGAATTTTTGGGTTGGCTCTCAAGCAAACTGGAACTTGGTGATAGTATTTTCCTCGGAGCATCAGAATCTATTCTTCATAATGATTCCCACTATACATACTCCATTTGCATATATGATTGTGTATCTTGTAGGCAAGGCAAGCTCTTATCCATTAAGTATTGTTCCATTTAGTTATAAATACATTATTTAGAGCCAGGTAAGGAAAATATATCTCTTTTTACATCACCCAGTTGGCTTATCTGTCTTAGTTATAATCTGTGCTGCTATCCTTGGGGGTAGAGAGGCTGAACCCAGGAGCTTTGGGAATGCAAATTCTGTGCTTCCACTGCTCTGTGGCTCAATGGCTAATTGGGAAGCCATCTTTCTCTCCAACTGCTTGTGCCCTTTGTTCGCATTTGCTAACTTCAATCTTGTGCAATCAGGTGGAAAGGAAAGAAACAGAATGCAAGTCTGCTGACATAATTTGGCTGACCATCAGGGCCAGAGTCTCTACTTTGTAAACAAATCATTAACGAAAGCATGTTTATAGGGAAATGTTGGCAAATGCTTTGGAGGTTACCTGAAACAAACCAGATTTGCTCTACCTCTGAAGTCCAAATTTGTTTGATGGTCATATTCCTTGAAAAGAGCAGAAGAGTTACCTTTTAGTACAGTAGATCAATGGGCAGCACACTATGAGATTCTGGAGTGGCAATGGATCTAAACCAGTGGTGGAATTCACATTTTTTTTACTACATGTTCTGTGGGCGTGGCTTGGTGGGTGTGGCTGGGGGGATCATGTGACTGGGTAGGCAGTTTCTGCAAGCAGGGCAATAAAGATTAGGCTAGAAACACCAGAATGTTTCTTTCCTGCCTTCCTTACAGGATCAACCCTGTAAAGTAGAAAAAAACTAAAGGAGATTTCTTCTAACAATTGGTTCTCCGAACTGCTTAGAAAATTTACTACCAGTTCTACTGAACCTGCTAGAACCTGCTGGATTTCACCTCTGATCTAAACCATGGACTCCTTGGTGTTCTTTGAGCTTGGTTGTTTGCTTACTATCTAGTTGTATACTGAAATGTCTGCAACTAAAGAACTGAGTTTAGAAAGCATAAGGATTCCACAGTTCAACCTTGAGATAGTCTTCTACACTATTGGATCTAAACCAGCCTAATTTCATGGGCCACAAGTCCTAATATCAGAGGAAGCCAGGAGTGATGAACTAAACCAATGTTTCTTAAAATTGGCAGCTTTAAGATGCATGCATTTCAACTCCTAGAATTGTCCAGCCAGCATCATATAACAGGAGCTTTAGTTCAGCACATATACAGGTTCCCAAAATGGGGAAACTATATAATAAATATTATAGTCCGTAGATATCCTTTTACTTTTGCAATATGTTATGAAGAGAATGGAAACGGGTTCACTGAGGCCTTGTTAACACATTTTTGTTAGATTCAACTTGATAGATCAGCTCCAAACCCCCATATTAGAGATTCGGATATTCATTACAGAACCATCCTAATGATAAAAACTGAGATCTATTCTTCCCCTGATGAGCTGTTTGAACATTGTCCTGTTTTATGCTTCAAAGCTGCACTTATCCAATTGCCCCATATCTGATAATCTGCATTATCTAGAGCAGGGATTGGGAACCTTGGCTCTTTCATGACTCATGGACTTCAACTCCCAGAATTCCTGAGCCAGCATGGCTGGCTTAGGAATTCTGGGAGTTAAAGTCCATGAGTCATAAAAGAGCCACGGTTCCCGACCCCTGCTCTAGAGAGATACACCCCACCTTCCGTCAGGATGTATTCTACCATGTCAGGTATTCCTGAATGCAGGTTTACCACTTTCCTGAATGTCATATGATGGAAAGAACACCAACTTTTCCATCAGTTTTCTATAATACTCCATCCCAAATTAAATCCACCGTTAGATTAGTAGGACAAAAGAGTGGCATGGAGTGATTTACAGAGTCAACTTCCAGTTCATCATATTGTCAAATAGGTTATATTTGATCAGAGCTTTGCCAGTCTTACAGCAGGTGGATAGACAGTTCTGGTGTTATTGCTGTTATTTATTTATTTATCGTATTTATATACTTGGGTTAGAAAGATCATCAGCATTAACTCTTATAAATTTTACTCCAATATCTCAATTCAATTAAATATGGAAAAGGCTGAAAGGAAGTGGACATAGCACCAGTCATAACAATAAACCACAAAATACTCAAAATGGTATTAAATTAAGGAAAAAAATGTCACCATCTTGATATAGGAATTCCTCCATAGAAGGAAAACCAGCAGCCCAAGTATTACCATGAAAAACAGTCTTAAGTGACCTGAAGAATGGAGAATGTTCACAATAGCCTACACTTGCAAATAGTAGATGGACTGCTTATAATTAAATGAAGCACTGCTTACAGATAGTATAACAGATATCTCATGCTCCCAGAACTCAGAAAACATCATTATTGAAGTGGAACAAGAAAAGATGTGCGGAGGATATTGTCTATTTATGTCTTCAATAAAAGGTTATTGGGGCATCTTTGCTCTGGGAAAAGCAGGAAATGAGTCTGAGCTCTTAGTTACATTTAACAATTAGAAAATTTGTTTCCTAAGACATTGTTGCCAGAAATTCAATGATCACATCGGCTACAAGAGATTTGTTATGTAGCCAAAGCCCTTAAAGTCTTTAAATGCTCTCATAAAATACTTGGCACAATAACTAGTATTGTGGCAGAGACAGCACTAATGACAATACATGATTCATTTATCTTTAGTTTGCAAGACACCCAAAATATTGTAATCAGATGTTTTAAAATAAAACCAGGAAGAGATTTCAAATATTTTATTCATTGGAAATACAGGTTCAGCAGTAAAGACGATGCTAGTATAATCTTAAAAGCCAATTATGTGTTTCAAATGTTCAAATGTTCTGAGATGTCATGCACTATCTGGTGACATACAGAGGGATGCTGTTACATGAGTTGGAAAAAATGAAGAAACAAATGTAGGATTGTAGTAAGAAGAGAATCTTTTCATAATTGATTGAATCTGCATTTAACAAGGACAAGGTCCATTTGCATGGATAGAATAAATGAATATTCTCTTCCTCATTTTTTCTGAGTGCAGGGAGAATTGCACCAAGTGGCTAGCTGCCTATCCTCTTGTTGAGGGATGAAATTTTGCCAATTACCTGAGCTGTGCTGATGAAGTTGTCAATGTACTGATGTAGTACCAATGCATGGGTTTGGATGGGGAGGAATAGATTTTGGCTCAATCACCACAAGACTTGGTGGAGATAGCTGTTTGGGTTATTAATTTTGTCCTCATTGATCTTGGATACTCTTCCTTATCCCTTATTGCAGAGTGGTACACAACTTAGGTTTCCTTCTGGACATGCAGCTCCAACTCAAAAAATAAATGCATAGATTTTTGTGCCATTTTTACTCTTCCCTTGCTAGGAATGCTCCTCAAACAATCATTCATACCCTAACTACCTCACAACTGGAGTATTATAAGGTCCCCTTATCTTCAGGACCAAGGAAATGTGCATTTTTATTGTCGCTTGAGATATGAATGTCCTTAAAATCTGGCTCTATTCCTAAGACTGGGATAAATGTATTGATGAATTTGTGGGATCCCTATAATATGGTTTATTATTTTGGTTATTTATTTCTAACTACTTAATTGCTTTTTATTGTTTTTGGCATTTGCAAGTCATACAGAATTTCATAGAATGTCATAGTGTTCATAAAAAATATATATGAATTAAATTAACATGTATTAAAATTATAGTATCTAGATCAATTATTGGTATGTTTTAAATATGGTCTATCATTAAAACAACACAGGATTGTTGGTGGGATGTAGTTTTTTTTTAAAAAAATAGGGTTGTTTTTTTTTAAAAGGGGATGACAATAAATACATTTAAAACTCTCCATAAGCATCAGCATTATATGAGTGAGTCAGAGAAATAAAATTGTTTGGTCATAGTGGGATAGCTCAACATCACCATGAACCAGACTCTCAGCTAAGTTGTGTTCCCAAGTCTTGGCTTCAATGGATAGATCCCTTATGGAATGTGCTTATTGTTGTTGTTGTCAGATGTCATCCTCTTCTATTTTTTTTTAAACCTTTGCCTCCTCCTCCTCCTCTTGCATCCATGCATCAATCCATTTTGGTTCTAATGCTTTGTTTGTGTGTTTAGTTTTCAAATATACAAAGTATATAGGCTTCCAGTTCCTGTCCTGATCAGCTGCAGTGGGGAGAAAGGATAGATCCTCTCCCCCACTGGTCTTCTCCCTCTTGTGGGCTCTGTACAGAGCCTAATGCCACTTTGTAGGAGTGACAGAGGGGCACCTGGAGTGGTCAGGGGGATATCACAACTCCCCTGGAGGATCACTGGCTGAAAGTCCCCTCAGCCACGGTGGGACGAAGATGCGGTCAGAAATGGCCACCACAAAGACCATATCAACAACCAAGCCACATTCCATCTAAGACTGAAACAAGAGAGAAGCTAGTGTGCAGCTGTGGAACTGGGTGAGAAGATCCTTTTTTTGCTGAACTTAAACCCTGAGAGACTATTTTAAAAGAAAGCTGCCCGGATCTGCTTTAATTACTGTTTAATCAGCGAAAAGAAAAAAAAAACCCAGGGGAAAAAAGCCTGAAGCAGAGACAGAAGGAGATTTTAAGAGAAAGGGTATAAAAAGATCTTTTATAAAGAAATTAGGAAATTGAATTTTCATTGCAAAAAGTACTGTACCTGAGAATAGGCATTTTCAAAGATGCCGGAATGATCGACTTAAAAGATTTTATAAACTTGGAAATGCTGAAACACTGAAATAGACAAGGACTAATCTTCCCAAGAGGGATCCCTGATGGAAAATGGACCCTACAGTGCCACCTGCCAGTGGGAGGAGAACACTACACCCTAACAAGAGCATATAAAGATTTAAACTTTACAGGACTATAAGGATGATAAATCTACTTACTTAAAGGGGCTAAGGAGCTGGAGAAAGTGAGAAAAAGAAGAAATCAATTGTTTTGTTTTCTGAATACTTAAGAATTATAATTCAAAATTGTGAGAATTGTGTCTCTGCATAGGAGAGTGAATATAACATTGGACATACAGATAACTATGGAATTGGATTATAAATGAATAGAGGGAAGAAAAAAGAATTTATAATGTTTCAACAAGAAGAAATGGATAGTTGGGAGGAGTTAATATTGTTTATGTGGGATATATGGGAAATGATGAAAACAGAAACAAGGACTTAATCATCAGGCTGGAGACTAAGGATAAAAAATGGAGACTATAATTCAAGGAGAGAAGACAAGACAAAATATTCAAGTTGAGGGAGAAATGAATAAAAATGTTGTAAAGAGAAAAGGGGGATTCAAAAATGATACAAAAAATGCAAGAGGCACAATGGTAAAAAAAGAGAGAGAGATGAAATTAGACAAAGAAATAGTAGTTGGAGAAGACTTAAGGAGGAAACTGGGGCTCTGGTAATCCCACGAGGTAAAGTGGTAAAAGAAAAAATAGACAGGTTGAAATTGAAATATAGGAGAAGGGCTGTGAGAGAAAAATTTAAAACAAATAAATTAGATGGTAACAAAATCAGAAACACAATGAGAAAGTATTTAACATGTAGGCAAGTAAAGAAGAAGATAATATGGTTAAGAAGGAGGAGGGATGCTGGCTAGAATTTTTTTAAAGATAGAAAGAAGGCAGTGGCGTTAGATAAAAGGTTAGGAGAAAGGGAGAGAAAATTAGGGAAATAATATTTTTAAACACAATATTTTTATTGTGCTTTGAATTTTAATTCAATATGAAATTATAGAAACTTTTTAGAGAAGAAGGTATAATATATGTAATTGTTAAAAATGTTTAGAGTTAAGAAAGGTTTTATAATGAGTTTTAAAGATGTATTGACAGACTTATTAAATCTAGAAGAGGAATGGTATAAAAACAACATCGAAATAACTTGAAAAATGTGTAATATGATTGGTATTTTAACTATTAGAATATTTTTAAAGTTAAGTTAAGAGAATAATAGAGAATTGGATAATAGAGATTGGTACAATTTTAAATTGATGAATGTTAGGTAGAAAAAGGGAAGAATATATTCAAGAGAAGCAATGTAATTAGATTTAAGAATATAATGGGAAATGCAGAGGAGAAATTTGAAAATGTTTGTAGCAAAAATGATTAATACTATGTGATATAATCAATGAACTAAAAAATACCTACATAACACGCTGAACACACAAAGATAAGTTGTCTTGAAAGAAAAGATATGAAATTATGGAATTTGTATTATGTTTGTTAACTATTTTTATGTGGAGAGACATTTGTATATTTGATTATATATGATTTGATCAATATGTGATGTTATGTAAAAATATAAGAAAATAAAATAAAAAATTTACAAAAAACCCCACCAAAATATAAACAATAATATTTCCTATTCAGAACTATACTTAGATGTCGATTCAGTTGGTGATTGAAATATAAAAGAATATATTTAAAAATAATATATTTAAGATTAGGGTTACATTGTGAAGCTCTTTGAAGTTGGTTGAGTGCTTCCTGATGTTTCATTACCCAATTAGGTAACATCATCACAATGGTGATTCAGAAGGTCATAAGAACATCACTTAATACAAAGATGGAACAAAAGTGAAAACTTATCTTCACCAAAAATTGAAATAAGACCTTCTGTGAAATAACATGCTACTGATAGATTTAAAAACTTTTAAAGTAATTTCCTGAACTGTATGCAATAAAATATGTTTGAAATAGATATAGTTATAGTCAATTAAAAATATTACTTCTTGTGGAATATAACCAATAGTGTACTGTATGTGCCATGGTCAAAATAAATCAATTTGATATGTAATAACCTAATAGTTAAGATAGAGTTCTCATTACATATTTTATGGAATGGTACATTCTTTTGTTGCATTTTCTCCATTCCCACTTGAAACTATTGTTTTAAATATACTTAGAGAGAAGAACTTCAGAGATTCTGAGATAGAAACAGAACAAGGAACTGAAAAGGCTGCAATATGGTGCTTCTATCATAGAGTGATCCAAATGATAAATTAAAACAGTTATAATGAAAAGATAGATATTTAAATTTCAGTTGATTTAATGTGAATAAATGTGATAAAGATATTTTAAATGTTTTTTGAAGACATTCCAAAAAGATCAAGATTCTCTTTTTAAAAAAAACTAGTGTTGTTCAATCTGAAAACAACACTGTTAAAGCTACATCTATAATCTCTTAAACTCAATTGATAATTCTCAGTCAGATGTTCAGATGCCTGCCCAGGGAAAAGAGCTGCCCAAACATACTGTTCTGTGCCTTCCTGAAAGAATACAAAGCCCCTGAAAATGATTTCTTGAGAACCAGGGAAACTAAAGAGTAGATCAGATTACAATATGGCATATAGTGGCTATGCTCATCTTTCACAGATACCTCTACCAATTTTTTGATTTTGTCTTTTCTGACTCAATCCTTGGTACCAAAGTCTAGAGTTCAATGTCATTCAAGTGTCATGATGAAATGAATACAGATAGTCCTCAACTTACAACTACAACCCATCCCAAAATTTCTGTTGCTAAGTGATATTGTTAAGTGAATTTTACCCCATTTTATAATCTTTCTTGTGCACAGTAGTTAAGTGAATCACTTCAGTTGCTAAGTTTATAACATAGTTGTTAAGTGAATCTGGCTTCCTCATTTGCTTGTCAGAAGGATACATGGCAACCATCATAAATATGAATCAATTGCTAGGAGTCTGAATTTTGATCACATGACCCTGCAATGATCATAAGTGTGAACAATAGTCATAAGTCATTTTTTTCAGTGCTTTTGTAACTTCAAGTGGCCATTAAATGAACTGTTGTAAATCAAAGACTATCTATACTTGTAATGGAATTTTTGTTTTTAATCAACTCACTTAGCTGAAATCATGAATTCAGCTGTAAGATTGAAAAGTGTATTTAGAACTTAAATGTATATAATAACATAGGCTGGAGGTACAGTAAGTGGGGGAAAGTGGAAAGGTGGCAGACTGCTTTTATATAATACATTTCCTTTCCAATAATTTTCTAATGTAAGATGCATTAGACTTCCAAAATGTAAACTCCATTAAAGGTGAGAAACTATTGAACAATGCTAGTATAAGAAATTAGAAAGTACTATCATTTTGTTCACTAAACAGAATTATTAAGAAATTACACTAAAATCTTTAATCAAACAATTCTAAATAAATATATGGTTAAACACAAATCTTTTGTACAAAGACAATATATTAGCAACATAACACACATCCTCTTAAGAGATAATGTTAATTTAAAATTAAGTAGGTTGGCTGCTAACACAAGTTTAATATGATAATCTTCAAGGAAGCAATTACTTAGGAAAGCAGTTAAAACACCCACCCATATTCATAAATGTCATTAGAGAAAATGCTGTTGAATCATTCACAGCTATGTTAATTGCAGACAACCAAACTGGACTTCTTACTTTTCAAAACTAAAATGTGCACAGAAATGTCATTTTTCCTTTACATTTTGATCATTCTTTTAAGGCTTCTAACCCTGTGAGACCCTATTTATACTGTGATTTTCTGGCCATAACAAAGAAGTATACTGTACCTCGGGTGCTGATGGCTGTTGCCGATCTGACTGTGCCTATGCCTGTTAAGGCTACAGTGGCTGTGACTGTTGCAGTGGTAAGGGAGGGGATGACAGTGGTGGGAAGCAAAATGTTGGAAACATCTGGTGAGTGGAAAAAAATATAACATAAAATCATATCATGCAAACAGAGAGAAGCAGCATAACAATGATTCAGCTTGTCAATACACATGTATAGGAAATGTATCAATTAAAACATGCTTAGCACAGATCAACAAAGGTAAGGTAACATAGTTTGAAATTCTTGACATCAGGTCTCTCTCTTTGTCTCTCTTTTTTGAATGCTCAAATAGTAACATATTGAATTTTGGACCAACCAACAAAGATAATTGTTCAAAAGAAAAAAAAATTTAAAGTCAGAGAGTAAATCTTTATGACAAGAATTCATTTCTTTGCTAAGCCATTTTAAATGCCTTGGACTGTAAAAAAGCAAATATGGATGAAATAACATGCTGCGTCAGCGTGGGAGATGACAATACAACATCATCATGCTAAAATAAATATGCGTGTTATGTGATGGTTGTATGTTAAAACACCTACTTTGTAGACAGACTCAATGAAAAAAAATGTGAGCAAACGACTACTAACTCTAAAAGCTGCTGGTTTTGGTTTGCTTGTCTTCTTCCATATTTTGTTAGAGACACAGTCATCTGCTAAGAACCCAGAGCAGAAAACATATAAAAAAAAACCTCAACTTTTATAGGGTTCATTATTGTTCAATAGCATTAGTAAATATGAAGTGTATAATATAAAGAAATAGTTTATTAATCTCAATATTTAGTGCAGGGGGTGCTGTTTTTGGAGCTATTCACATCAATATGCTAATTAAATGAGTGATCCATAGAGGACACTTACCAGAAGAGAAACAACAAGCATTATCAGCATTTAGATCATATTCTAAACCAAGAGCTGCTGCATGTCAGTCTAAATGTATTACTGATAATCACACCATAAATTCCCTATTCCAATTCTATTCATGCATATGTATGTATAGAAAGTATATATGAGATAGATATTTTAATTCTGAAAGTGCAATAAACATAGGAGGGGAATCTAAACTGCCTGAAGCAAAGGGGTTTTTTTTGTTTAAAAAAAAAACACAGAAGAAAAAGAAAACATGGAAGAAAACCATTGAAAATGTTCAGAAACTTGGCTTTAAGAACGGGGTGTATCTAGGAAACTAGCCACATTGAGAGAGTTAAAAACACCATTAGTTCAGGAATGATATCTGTGAAAGATAATGCAAATCAGAAATACAGCTTTCATTTTCTTTGAAAACCAATATCAGAACATTATTTTTGTGGATACATCGTAAATAAAACCAGGCATACCATATAAGAGAATTATTCAAAGCACAGAATCCTGAGGTTTAGAATATTTTATACCAGCAGCCTCCATTCACAGCTAATTATTCCATGAGACATTTTGATTTTAGACCTATTTCTAGTTTTCATGCATTACAAATTATATTGCCATTTCAAAAGACTGCCTGTCTTTTCCCTAGTTAATACATTGGAGATATTCCAAAATGTCACACTCCCATTCCCAATTAATTAGAGCAAATATTATTATTCTCTAACATTTACTTTTGCAAAATTTTCACATAGGTATCCATATACTGTAACTCTGTGCTTACATCTTTAACATATTAACATTTAAAGCAGTTCCTCAATAAGAGATAACCCTGGCTATCAAAATTAAGGCAGGCTTCTCAAAATTTAATGTTGCCACATTAATCAAAAGGCCAAACTACAACATTGCCTGGTGAGCAACTGCCATGACTATTAAACAGAACTGACATTAGTCAACATTAATCATGAATGCTCTTTTTTTAAAAAAAAGACACAATTTATGCATTTCTTAGCATTATTACGCAAACAGCATAATTCATTTTAAAATGGATAGGTTAGCAATCATGCAAGAAAAAAAAGGCTAGAATTTCAAAGTATTTTGCCATATAATAAATATTTTACAACTGGGAAAGTGTTTACATAACTGAATAGGTGCTTCATAAATGTATATGTGAACTACAGCATAATCTATGCCAAAATACAGTTTTATGCAGATTTCAATTAATGTAAAGGGAATGAACAATCACTGAAGACCAAGTGGAGGTTCCCTGTCTTTGATAATATATGACAAAAATAACAAAACCAAAACCAAAACATGTACCATGAGCTTTTCTCTGGCTTTGGGAACAGAATATAAACTAAAACTTCCTTCAATTTAGCTATAATGCCTGTATGCTGTAATTTAATCTTATGTGAAAAATTAAAACTTGGAAATCTGTTGTTTCAAATCGGCATGGAAAGACAATCAGTAATAGATTACAATAACTTTTGGGGAGGGGGAATCAAGTCTAACACAAGATTTGGCACTGAAATTTTCTTGGATGTGCTGATGAATGAATTCTGTCAAGAGAGATATAGGAAAATTATAATCTTACTAATTCTCTTTAAACTTCTAGCCATGAAATCTACTCAAGCAAATTCCATGTGGTGGAATAAAAGTGCTTTCACTTTACTATAGTTTGGGGTTTTTTTGTTCCTTGATATGTGGCTTAATTGACAAGTTTTCTTTTTTTTTTTAAGCCTTCCTTCATGTTCTTTAATATCTTCAACATCAGTTTTATGTAGGTCTTCCTTGGAAAAGAATGGCTGTGCAAGGTTAGAGCTGCAAGATAATCTATAAATTGGATTAATGCATTGCATTTAGGGATGCAATTGAAAAAGATGCTTGCAAGTTCCAATCTTGAAAGGTCTCAGCAGTTCAAACCCAATTAATTTGTAAAAACGGAGTTATTTCACATCAACTGCTTATAAGATGTCCTTCTCTCATATTATCCTATCTTTGCATTAATATCTTCAATAATTTAAGAAAAAAAGTATCTTGACTTATTGTACCAATGTTTTTTTCATTTCAGCACCAAATTTATCCACATAGTCAATGTTTTTTTAATTTATAATTGATTTCTTTTTTTATTAGTTGGTTGGATATTCTTATGCCTATTATTTTGTAAATAATAATAAATTATTATATAGCTCTGAATAAGCCAGGATTATTTTAAAAATATTTTAAACATACACATGTTTTGATGTGTTGTCATTTAAATTCAGCAGAAATGATTATGACTTGGATCCTTAAAACTGTGAAATTGAGTTTAGTTCATAAAATAATCCTAACCAATTCCACTTTCTCACAGGAATCAAATACATTTTTAGATATTCTTGGAGCTTGCAGATTATTTTCCAGAAGTTGGTGATCTTGGAGAACTGAAAATCTGAGACTTCATTTTGCCTCCCCCAGTTACAGCAATTTAATTAATGCATATGTTTTTCTAATGATAGACTTTTTTCTGGTTGTTTTTGGTTGCTTGATGTTGCCTCTGGCACACAATATGTTTCATTATAATTAATGTTACTATTACTATTTTTTTCCTTGATTGCCACCTTGAGTTGCACATTGATTTTTGTGGCTATATAAATTGATCACAATAACAAAGACCAAAAACAAACTATTCAGTTATGTCTAGTTACTCATATATTCTGCATTAATTTCTCATTATCTCATTTAAACAGGTTAGCATGTGGGACACACCAGATAAAAATCCTGCACTTGTATTCATAAAAAAAAAAAAAAAACAGAAAAAGAAAGCAAATACACAAAGCTCTACAAAATCGGAACATGAGAGTTAGAATATACCCTCTCTAAGCAAGGAGAATTTGATTTCAAATCAATGTTCATATTTTCTACCACACATTTTCTATATTATATAAGTCATTGAACTGTACTTCCCTAATATCCCTTGATGAAATGAAGCAGTAGGTTATCTAGTATTTAGAATGGCTGCACAGTACTTCCATAGATAGTACTATAAATAATTAAAACAAAATAGATTAAACGCATGGGAAATAATATGAATAAATTATATAGTTTAGCCTTGGGACATTCCTTTTCATTTTATTAAACAACTGGTGACAGAAGAGGAAAACAAACATATGAATCCCTGAATCAGATGATGCTATACAAATAAATATAAGGAAGAATTTATATTGATTTAAAAGGGCTTTTCTAGTAAAAATGACATCATGGCAAGGATTTGGCTTAATCTTAAACACATTTTTTTTGCACTTCCTGCATTAAAAATTGCAAAGTACATTTGGATGATGTTGTGAACTAAATTTTGAAATGTACTTTTTGAAAGTAATATATAAGTTATTGTCAAATTATTTAACATTTGACTAAACCCTAACTAATACTTTAAAAATGGCAGCTTTTAAAATTAAGCAGCTCAGTTCTGAATAGCACAGTCTCTCCAGATGCCATACACACATATACATACATACATACATACATATATGGTTGATATATGAAATAACTGGCCCAGAAGTCAGGAATACATTTTTTGTAAAAAAAAAAAAAAAAGAGAGGTTAAACTGTTAATGGTAGGCTTGGAAAATAATGTTGTACATGATGTAACAATATATGCTTATTGAAAAAGACTTTTCACACGTTGAATGATGTTAAACATGGAAGCAATTTTAGCTGAGGGCACTCTCAAATCATGGCCCTTACATATTTTTATAGCTATTGTACCCAGATAAAGGTACATCCTGTACGACTACTAAGTTTTCATTGTGTGAGAAGTAAGATTTAGGGCAACATGATTTTCCACTGGCTCCATGATGGAAAAGAATATGAAAAAACAGCTGTCTGGGTGTGGCCTAGTGAAGCACTCTGAGAGAGACACTGACTCTTCACAGGACCTCTCCTCTTTTTATTGTTTATTTAAGGCCACTTAATCAAAACACTTTAATTTGAAATCAATATTCTACAAGTTATAGTACAGACAATAACAATTAAGAAACAAAAACATTTTGGAAAAAGCAAAACAAAACACAGAACAAAACTTTAATTTGCCTTTAAACTCTAAATTGAGCTAAATCAACTCCATTTTAACTTTTCATGAACTCTGGGAGAAAGGAAGCAGACTGGTACTAGTGATAGTTAAAGTAATAGGCAAGTGAAATCTAAAAATATATTTTACTTCTTGAAAATAGGATAATAGGGTCAGTAGCTGGGTATTTTTAGGTCATCCAGTGAAGCGTGGAATTGGAAAGCAATTCATCAAGATCAGACAGGGACTGGAAAACAGCAACTGGATATAAGAAAGTGAACAGTTAGCTGTCATGTAGCAAGTCACATTTGGCTTAGTAACCTTAACCGGATAACAAAAGGCAGAGGTGATGTGGAAAAGAATATGTGATTGACCTGCTGGAGAAAAAGCTGTACAGATCTCTGTTGGAAGTTTCCATTGTCTGAATTTCTATCAGTGCTAGGCAGTTGTCTTCTTCAACAATGCAGGTCAAATCTAACCAACTCAGTCATGGAAAGAAGCATATTTTTATATGAATGAGTGAATTTTATTCAATTCTCCTCTTTTCTCCTTTATTGTTCCTGAATCTCAATATCTTGTGTTGCTCATTAGGTAAGATTAGGTTTCTCTAGAGACTGGCAACCATCCGTCTACATTGGTAAGTCACAAGCCATTAACTGTATATAAAAAACAAATATTGACTCATTGGAGTAAATTACTATGTAACAAATGCAATCAAAATGAAATTTAGAAGCATTAACACCTTCAAACTTTTTAGGAAATGTGTGTTGTTATGAATACATTTTTATGAATTCAGTAATTGAATAAAAATTCAGAAACTCAGAATTTGAGTAGTAATTCAGACAGCAACAGTTGTCATTTCTTATATAAGATACCTGTATACACCTGGGCATCTATCATGTAATAGCCAATGGGAATTAAAAGTTATTAATACTGAAATTAATATTAATACTGATTGTGCCCAGAAAATAAATTGTAAATAATTTCTTCATAAAAAGTTACACAATATAGAATAGGAGTAATAAGAAACAGAGTAGAGTATTTGGGTTTATAAAAATATAAGACTTGAAATATTGAAACTTGCTATCAAAGAACTTAACATGATTTGAATTGTTACTTATCCTTCTTCTTACCAACTGATATTGCATTTCTTTCTTGGCTTTCTTTTTTACTGCCTTGCTTGTCTGAGTAGTTTATTTTATGCAATCAAAAATGAACCAAGGACCAAGCAGTTGAATACTCACTTAGTTGTTTAGAACCTCACTGCAAGGTCCTTGAGAAACTTCATTGATGAAATCTGATATCCCTACTGTAGCTTTTTCCATACAAGAAGCTTAATAATTTGTATTATGATAAGAGATAGTTGTATTATTGAGGCATGATTGAATTCTTAGAATGTAAAAATGTCCATATTTAATCCATAGCAAAGGAAAATTTACTCTGGGATCCCGATAGTCACTTGAAGACATCCTTTCCAAAAACACCCTGTTTTGTTCTTCGTGACATGGCACCTTTTGCTTGGTGTATCAAATTGTAGGTAGCTCCTGCTGTCACTGTATCTGTTCTAGATGTACAGCATGTTACCTGAACTTAGCAACTATCTACATTTCCCCAACCTGACCCCTGATAAAAATATTTTTAAAATTTAAAAAAATGAAACATAAATGCTAGAATTAAAATGCAGACATTCAAAGATGAAAAAGATAAACTCAAGATCTATCTATATCACAATGAAACAACTGCTTAAAGAATAGTTCAGAAAAAATGCAATGCCCCTGGCAGACATAATACAGCTACAAATTACCTGTTTTCTGCTCCAAAAGGATTGTTTGTGTGTTTCAAGTTAATATTACAGTTTAAAAGAAAATAATAGTGAAAATCAGATTTCTTCACAGATAAACAGGCAGATGAATAAAACTATAAGGTTTTTTATTCAGTTTAATAACTTGTACAGAGGAATAAAAGCATTAAACTTGTACAATTTAGAAAAAAAAATAAATCTAGAGCAAAATCATTCTTATCTGTTTCTTTAGAAATAGATGTTATTTGAAGTATGTGTTTCTCTATTTCAATATTCCTGGACTTCCCCTTTGTTGTGATTTCAAAATTTAATCTAAAGCTATTGGGAATATGAGATAAACTCTGTTCTTTTCCAGTTTTGGTTGAGCAACTTCTCTTGGAGATCTATTCTTTATTTTCAAAACTCTCCCAGCCTGGCTTTATTTTTATTTCTTCTATTTTCTCACTTCCCAACCTGGCTAGAAGATGTATCTGCTTTTATGTACAAAATAAAGAACATTTCTCCCTCAGGGGAATGTGCATTCTGTACCTGGCCACCAGCATGTATTACTGTGAATATTTGACTAAAAGTACACACATTTAGAAGTCAGCTATTGCAAGGGTTTTTAGAAGGATCTGACTTCTAAATGCCACATAATACCACGACTAGATTTAATACAACAGACTCACATTG
>JAEANM010002151.1:0-25333 GCA_017656035.1 Myanophis thanlyinensis
AAAAAAAAAAAGAGTGAACACCGGACATTTTCGTGAATTTATAAAATCCACCCGGACACCCCGGACTGGACGTAAAAAGTGGACATGTCCGGGCAAAAGAGGACGCTTGGTCACCCTAATGTTATTGTCAATCCTGGGCCACCACACATAGCTTCTACCAAGGGCTTTCATTTGGACGATGCCCGGATGCCCCTCATGGAGTGTTTTTTGGATGGCCTTTTGAAGCTTGTGTGGAATGTTGACACAAGAGTAGGCAGCCATGTTGAGTTGAAATTTTGTGCTATATGCTGGTGAATCTTTCAAATTCCGCACCTTGGGGTTTAGCCAGCCAGCCTTTGCAGACCCATCTGTGGATTACCAATAGCATTCTGTCCACTCTGGTTTCCTTTGCAATGTTTGTGGTTGTCAATGGGCTCTTTGGAAGGAATTCTATCATGAGCACTCATGAGGCTGGTGCTGGGTCTTTGGCTCATGTTTCTAACAGGCATCTGTTTAGTGTGTCTGCATGTGTTATTGCAGCCACTGGTTTGCATAGCAGCTCATAATTATACGAGGCCAGGAATTCTATCCACCTTGTCAAATGTGGGGTCAGTACTTGCAGTTTGTTGATTGTTTGCAATTAGTCCTAAGTGGGGTTTGTGGTCTGTTATTAGCTGGAATTTCCTTCTGTATAGGTATTCATGAAATCTCTTGATTCCAGCTATGGCTGCAAATGCTTCTTTGTCCAGCTGACTGTAATTTCTCTCAGTGGTGGGCATGGTGTTGGGAAAATGCTATGGAGGCTTCCTGGCCATTGGGAAGCTTGTGGCTCAGCACCAATCCAACTCCAAATGGTGGTGAGTCACATGTCAGTGTTAGGGGGAGCTGTTCATTGTACTAAATTAGTAAACTTTTGATGAAACTAGCTGTTTGACCCTCTTGAATGTGGCATCTTCTTTTTGGCCCCAGGTCCAAATTGCTTTCTTATCTAGCAGCTGATGGAGTGGTTTGACTATGGTTGCCTTGTGGTTCAGGAAGATGCTATAGAAATTGAGGAGTTCCAGGAATGCTTGTAGTTCCATTTTATTTGTGGGTTTTGGTGCTTCTTGTATTGCTTTTATTTTATCTGCTGTGGGGTATATGCCTTTCACATCTATTATGTATCCCAGGAATTCTACCTCAGAGATGGCTCTGTGGCATTTGTCCTTCTTAACTTTGAGCCCAGCTTCTTGGAATCTCTGTAGGACCGCCCTGAGTCTGGTAGTTAGTTCTTCCTGGTTGCTTGCCACGATCAAGACATCATTGAAGTAGGGATTGACTCTGGGGATTCTCTGCAATAGACATTCCATTAGTAATTAGAATAGCCCTGGTGCCACGCTGACCCCAAACTGTAGGCAGTTACATTTAAAAGTGCCATGGTGTGTTACTCTTGTTTTTTCCTCAGATTTTTCTTTATCTACAGGCAGTTGCCGATATGCCTGAGCCAGGTCGAGCTTAGCAAAAAAATTTCCTTGACCTAGTGAGGGTAGGAGGTGCTGGACGACTGGCACTGGGTAGGCATGGAGTTGTAGGGTTTTGTTTATTGTGCATTTATAATCTGCACATATTCTGACCAAGCTGTCTGGCTTAATGGGGGTGACTATGGGGGTCTCCCATCGGGCATGGTCTACTGGTTCTAGGACTCTGTTCTTAACCAGTTTATCTATTTGTTCATCATCTTCAGTTTGAGTGCAAAGGGGACTCTAGGCAGTTTCATGCAGATTGGTGCCACCCTGGGGTCTAAGCAAAAGGAAATGGGGGTCCCCTTGTACTTGCCTAGTTGTCCATCGAAGACTTCTGCAAATTCATCGGCCAGCTCATCTGTGGTACCTTTCCTGATGCTGTGGATGACCCCCATCATGATCATCCCTAGGGCATCAAACTAGTCTATCCCTAGTAATCTTGGGAGGTTCCCTCTGACAATGATGATGGCAAGCTGTCCCTTGAAGTCCAGGTATTGGACTGGGAAGTTGTCCCATCTGGCTATGGGAATTTTATTTCCCAGATAGTCTTTTAGGATGGTTTGGCATCTTTGCAGCTTTTGTTTAGTGATTTGCGGCATGAGTTTTTTTATTTGTCCCATGCCATGATGGTCACAGCAGATCCAAGCTCCAGCTCCAAGTCACATAGTTTCTCACTGATGTTCACTGTGACTTGGATCTTGGCTCTCTTGGGCTTGGGTCTTGGGGTCTTGCTTTTGTGGTTTGGTTGGTCCAAGTCTTTATGGTAAAACAGCCTTCTTCAGATGTCCTTTGTTTTGTCCATCCCTGCCTGGGTTGACTCAGTCTCTGTGGTGGGAATGGGGTATTCGATGGTCTCCCTATGTTGGGTCTGCATACCCTGGATAGATGTCCTTTTTTATTGCATCTCCTGAAAATGGTGGCCACGTATCTGCAATGTTGCCTGGCATGGATCCCACCACAGCCCCCACACATGGTGCTGTGACCCTTGGCAGCCATCTTGGTTCCCCTCATTGGCTTGACCAGGTGGACATTGCCATCTTCTGTGGAGTCCAAGCTCTTCCCTTCTTTGCAGTCCCCATGATGCACGGTTTCTGCTTTCTCCCTTCTTGCAGCTTGTAGGTCACTTTGGCTGTGGTGGCTTTTTCTATGGCCACCTGGAGAGTGTGTGTGCTCCTGGCCAGTAGCCTTCACCATAGGTTGTCATCTCTCGGTCCACAGACCACCTTGTCTCACAGTGTGTGACCTAGGTCAGTGAACTTGCACTGGATGGCCGTCTTTCTCAGCGCTGCGATGAAGTCGCAGATGGTCTCTCCCTCTTCTTGGTCCCTTTGGTAGAAAGCATGCTGGTGGGACATCTCTGAGGGTTGGGGTGTGTAGTGACTCTTCAGATTCTCCATCAGCATCGTCCAGGGCACTTGTTCATCCCTTGAGGAGCCACTAGGGTGATTGCCATGGTGAATAAATGTATGTGTCCCGCAGTAATTTAGGAAGACAGACTATTTCTTCTTATCAGGGAAGTCTTTGAGGTTTCTGGCATCCAGTCAAACCTCATCAGGAATGCACTCCATGTCTCCTTCTTCGGGTTGTATGGGGCAAATGTGATCACGGGAGCCATGGAAGACATTCTGCTGTTTGTCTGGTTTTTTTTTTTTTTTGTTGTTGTTCTGTTGCCATTGGTTAGTGATTTCTGCCCAATCTGCTCTTCAGAATCCTTCATTGCCAGTGTAATGTAGTGGGAAATAAAGAGGACTCAGACAAGCAGGAGACTCCTAAGTGACTTTCTTAAAGGTCTGATCAACTAACAGCATGCTGTTAACCTGCAGCCAATAAAATCAAAATATTTTCATGCACTGGGAATGCATTAGGTAATGGATAACTTCTGTGAATGTGCAAACACAGCAAAACTTATAGTGGGAATTCTATTTTAGGGTGCCTGTTTATCAAAGAATGCTTCTTTCTATATTGGAAGGAGCCATTATCACAGCCCAAGATTCTGGGCACCACAGCAGACAGTGATGGCAGGCAAAATCTTACATAACAAGTAGAGATAAAATGGATCAATTGGCAGTGAGTTGATTACCAGAATATATTTTAAAACAAACAAATGACTACATTCTCCCTACAAAACTAGCTTGCCCGATAAAAGGCTTAGTTGAAGTTTATGTCTGAAACTTGCTAACTTTCCACAAGAATGGAGAAGATTTTGTAAACAATTGGATAGAATCTCATTTTTGACTCATGTTTGCCATTTTGTAGGATAAGGTAGAAGAGACCAGGTGAATAGTTTCTTCTTGAGTTAAGTAACTACCTAAAATGATCTTCCTTAGCAGATGTCTATGAAACACCAAATTTTTAGTGTCTAGGCTGAAGCCTCATGCTCGAGTAGTGATATTATAAGATGCATACTTCCGTTCCTGGAGCCAGGAACAACTATTATATAAATTGCATTGAATTCTGCAATTTGCAGAAAACATTCTTGGAATGTGAGCTGTATACAGGTACATTTTATGACCTTTCCCTTCCAGAAGGACAATTTTGTTTAGGGGCAAATCAGTAGTTAAACTGTAGCTGATAAAATGTGGTGGGAAAAATGTATTGAAAAGTCAGAATAGATTAAGTATGTAAAATAACAAAGTACATGCTAACAAACTGTCACAAATATATTTATTTAACAGGCTGGAAGGTTTTCATATTGTGATTCTGTGCTGAATGAAAGATAGGTACTACTGTACTTCTTTGACTTTGAATATGCCCAACTTCTACAAGTTTTTCAAACTTCTCTTGAAAAGAACAGTCTTTTAAAGTTGCCAATATTCCATCTTCTGCTTTTTTCTAAACATACTAGTATTGCTAAATTCAATTAAATAACTATTTCATGAAATTAAACATTAAGGACTCTGAGTGACTTCACAAATAAATTCAAATAGTTTTCTTACTGCTACATCTTCTCCCAACACTTAAAAAAAAACCACTTTCCTATTTAGCCAACAGCCCTGGCTTTATTTCCCCATCCAAATGCTATCCATACATCACCCTGCTTAGCTTCTGAAACTAAGTATGGTCAATCTGATAATAGGATCTGCTGAGATGTGAACATTGTCTATACAGAAGACAAACAGGTAAACTTATTATTCAATAATAAAGTGGAGGCTTGCAAGCATGCTTCCAGGTAGCCAGGATATAAACATGGAGAAATAGGCAGAAGCATAGGCAGAAGAAGAAAAAAAGATAAAATCTGAACCTTGCAATAAAGTGCCTTTTCACAGATACTTAAATGTGACATCCTCCTGATCAGAAAAAGAATTATTTCATGTTGGCTCTGCAATACCTATTTGATATTTTTTGTAGATTTGCTTCTCTCCTTTCTCAAAGAGTAACTATAATGACCACTGTTTTATCTAGTTCTTTATATGGGGCATTTAACTGCTGGAGTGTTTTTCAAAAAGATTCAGGTAATATGTTCTTAATTGTTGTTACCTGAGTAATTCTTGTTCCTTTTTTATTTTAGAACTATGAGGTCATTAGGTAAGCTTTGGTGCTGAGACATTTAATGCAGCTACAACACGGGTGTCAAACGCTTGGAATCACATTGCCATCACATGATGTTTTGTGATATCTTTTTCCTTCATGGAGCTGGGGTGGGCGTGGCCTGTGCATGATGCGTCTGTCTGCAGGCTGCCTGAGCTACAGTAATTAACATCAATTTAACAATAGTACAAATCAATCAAGCCTGTTTTAAGGCTACAGTGGTATACTTATGATCATTTCATTACTGAGTGTAATTCAAGGTGCTGGTTGCTACCCATTAAGTCATTCTTGGTTGTTTGACGGGCTGCCTGTCTCCAGTTGTTTGTGCCCTTCTGGTTCATTCAGACAGAGTGGGCACACTCTAGGTCACCTCAATTAAGTATGGTCATGAGCCTTTTTCCTCTGGATGAGTATCTCCCTGGAGACACGCACAATTCTTCCTCTTCAAGAGCCCTGGAAGTTTCTTAAGACCTAACTATCTTCCTAGGCCAATAGTTAGGGCAGGGGTGTCAAACTCAAGGCCTGTGGGCCAGATCTGACCAGCAATATGGTTGGATCTGGCCCATGGGGCCATCCTGGAAAATGTAAGCGGTCGGCATCACTTTGGTCCCATTTTCCCAATGTGGTTTGGCCCAGTCTACTCAACGAGGCTTCAACCCAGTCTACCCAGTGCAAAGAGGAAACATCAGACCAGCATGTTTTAGCCAGGTGTACCCAATGCGAAGAGGAAACATTGGGCCCGTGTCTCTTTGGTCCAGGCCAACCCAGTGTGAAGATGAAACATGCCAGAAATTTGGGGAGTGGTGTGAAACTGGCCATGCCCACCCTATTGGCCATGCCCGTACAGTCGGCCATGCTCAGCGAGTGGTGTCAAGCTGGCCATCCTCACCGATTGGCCATGCCTGCCTGGCAACAACTTAACAGCCCTGATGCAGCTCTCAATGAAATTGAGTTTGACACCTCTGAGTTATGGTGTCAATAGAACCTGTGCCGAGTCTTTTTTTCTGAATGATGAAGATATTGTTTTAATCTGGGGCAGTTATGTTGTTTTATGTGTTTTGGGATATAGTGTGAGTCTCCCAAACCTTTTGGGAGTTGGGCTGTGTTAACAAATCTAATAAATAAATAAATAAATAAATGTGAAGTTGTAGCTATTAGGGCAGTGTTTCTGAACCTCAGCAACTTTAAGATATGTGGACTCTAACTCCCAGAATTCCCCAGCTGGCCATGAATTGAAGTCCATATATTTTAATGCTTCCTTGGTTGAGGAACTCTGCATTAGGCTAACTAGAGCTGGGCCATAAAATATACCATACAATCACTGGATGATGGCAAAGAACTGGAGGTTTTTATATCACTTTGCTACTCTCTTGTGGTTTTCTGGGTTTTGCAGACCAGATATGCTAGCCCCATAAATCATTGCTTAAAAAACAGAATGTCCAGATCTGCATCTGTATAATAGGTTAAACAAAAACAAAGAAAACATTTATATTTGTAATATTTTAAATCACCTTGCTCCAGAGCTTCTAGGAAGCATCCAGAATATTAAAAACACAGTACAAAGTAGCAATAAAATAAAAATAAAACTGTAAGCCGCAACAAAGCAATAGTGGCAAGATCTTTCTCTAGTTGCTTCTGCCACTTCAACAACATTATGTGTTAGCTTGTTGCACAAGTTCAGTAAATGTCTTTATAGCACTCTGAAAGTTAAGTGCTAAAAAAAATAGCAATAGAATTGGGGAAAGAAGAGAAAGATTACTTCAGAGGGATACCTTTCTTTCTCCCCCCCTCCTCTTCTGATGTCTGTTGTCTCAGGGAATATTACTAATAAGGTTTCAAAAAAGCTTTCTATCTCCACAAGGATTATATTCTTTTCTGGTAACCTTATCGGTATTTATATGAAGTCTTGAAACACAAAAACAGGATCCCATTTGCAGAAGAACTGAAAGAGTGTGGTAGGTATTCAATTATATAAGAGATACCTCAATGACAATTACCTATAAAATATTATGGATGTCTACATGCCAAAGACTACAATTTCTTGTCTGTGTGACTTTTGAAGCTTGTCTCTTTACATTTCCAAGAACTTGTTCTTCTTTTACTCTTTTTCTAATTCAATTTATGTCACTTTTCTTTTTTTTTTTCTTTTTATCTTGACATCTTGTCTTGTAAAGGTTCTTTCCTTTATTGATTTGTTTTGGGGTACAAACCCTAAAACTAGGTTCTCTTAAATACTTAATGCAAAATCTATCCAAGTGGAAATGCTGCCCAATTACCACAAAGAAAAAAAAGTAGTGCATATAATATATTAATGAGAGAACAGGACAGCCCAGCCCTATGCATAATTTGTTGTTGAAGAGGCCCAAATGGGCCCTTATTCCATTATAACTAATGATAACATTACTATGCCAGATAAATCAAACTGTCTGCTCTTCCTATTAGACTCCACTAATTCTCTCCCAGTATCTAATAAGACCATATAATACTTCAGACAGTAGAAGTAGGCAAGCTATAAATCTCTTGTAGCCGTTCTTTTTTTCAAATAGTTGATGTTCCAAAAATCACATATTCCTCAATTTTGATATCAGCTTTATGAGTCAAGCTTTCCCTATAGCTTTCTCAGTCTCTGTAATGAACTTTATATTAATTAAGTGAACTGATTTACTTTCTATGTTGATATTTGGAAAGGGTTTAAGATTTTCCATCCCCCCCAACATTATGTTTTTAATTGAATTAAATTGCAATGTAATTGTTAAACATCTGCTGTAATATTTCTGTTTCATTTAATTTTAGTTTTAGCTTCTATTCAGTTTAGGTTTAAGATTTTTAAAACAAAATATACTAGATTGTGGTGAGGCTTCAATAGTTGAAGCATAAAATGTAATCATATTTAATTATTTATATCCTGCCTTTATTATTTTTATAAATAACACTGGGTGACAAGCTTAACCTAATACTCCTTCCCTTTCCTATTTTTCTCACAACAACAACAACATCATCATCAACAACAACAACAACTCTGTGAGGTTTATCTATTTATTTAGTATATGACAAACTCTATGAGGGTTTGGGCTGAGAGAGAGTGACTGGCCCAAATTACCTTCCAGTAGCTGATTTTCATGCTTAGGGTGGGACTAGAACTCACCGTCTCTTGGTTTCTAGCCTGTTGCTATAAACATTGGACCACATTTAGCCACTAAAGAAAAGGTGGACCCTAACCCTAACCCTAATCTATAATGTCTATAGCTAACCTCTTCTGCATTACAGGATAAATGTATATCCTGTTCCATACTTACATGCCTATGCCTTAAAGATATGCTCTTATAGAGGGAAATATTCAGAAGCCAAAAAGAACCAAAGCATTTGTTAAGTCAATGATAATAGATAATGGTAGGAAGAAACTGAGATTTGCTGCTCCCTGACTCCTTGAGGTATAAGAGGGAAGAGAAGAAAAGCATAGCAGGCTTCCATGTTACTTGAGACTCTTTCAATAAAGCAGAAACTTCCATAGAAGCAGTTTCCTTCTCTGGTCTGTCTTACAGGGTTGGCAGCTGTCTTCATCATCATTGTCAGCCATTCAGTCATGTCCAGCTCTCAGCCACTCTATGGATAAACACTCTCCATGCCCTTCTGTCTAGCACTGACTCCTTCAGATCCATCATGGACATGCCAGTGTCATCTTTTAGAGTGTCTAACCAGCAGGTGTTAGGGCATCCTCTTCTCCTTTTTCCACTGATCACTCCCAGCATGATTGATTATTTGAGTGAGTCAGCTCCTATGACATGACCATTTGGTTGTGATATCTTTACTCTTCAGATGTTATTCATACTAGACATTGCATTTCTTCCAAGTGCCATATGTCTTCTGATCTTGGGGCTGCAATCACCACTTCAGTCAATTTTAGAACCCAGGGAGATGAATTCCTTTGTGGTTTTGATTGACAGCTGTACCTATAGTCAAATGGATGAGGAATGCAGGAACAGGCATTTTTTATTATTATTATTATTATTATTATTATCTGAAAAGCAGACAGAAATGCTCCATTAGTTTGAGTTTCCAATGCCCTTCACAGAACAAACCAAACATACAATATAATCTTGGTAGATTTTCTGGTATGTTACATGGAAACATGTATTCATACACACACTAGTACAGGGAAGCATTACATCATACAATATTCAATCCAGGAGTATCAGTAACATAGCAATCCTTTGGATAGTTAATTAGGATTACATCTATGTAATCGATGTACCTAGGCTATGGTTGTTTTTGATCAGAATCTGCTAGGATTACATCTGTTTAATCTTATTTTGACTTTTCTGTTCTGTACAGAAAGCACATTGTGCATTAGTTTGTATTACCAAAGAAATGAAGCAAGTTGGTGCCATCACTTAAGCCATTTAAAAGGATGAATTAAAACACAATCAGAGAATAAAAGAGACTATTTTTAAAAAAAATTCTACCAAAAAGGCAAAACCCTACACATTACCAAAATGAAGTAAAAGATATAATTTTAAGGAGACAAAAGATATAAATTATTATGAAATACTGGGCTGAAGAAGAATCACATTGATGATATTCAGTTTTACATTAATGATGAAATAATATTAAATTTACTTTTTATCTTGTATCACCTATATTTGAGGATATATCTTTACCAGATCACTCAAATACTATTTTCTGACTCTCAGTCAGAAAAATGTACCTATAGCTATAATATACTAATCTTTAAGAATTCACTGCTACTATATCTATTTTCCCTTACTTCTCTATTTCATTCCATTGTTTCTTCCACTTTTTTTCTTTAATTTATTTTTATTTTTTTCCTCAGTTTATATTGGTATTTATCTTCTTGTTTATAAACTTTTAAAATAAAAATTATGTACAAGAAATAATTTGGGGAATTACGTGCTAAGTCTTCTTGAATTTCAAGGAACAAATCACATAAAAAAAAGACATCACTGCTTACAGTCCAACCAATTAGTACATCATCATGTAAGTGTGGATGTTTTAGGCTTCCCAAATCTTTTCATTCAACATATATTTTCCCTGCTACACCAATGTGTCTTATTGTTTAATTTGTAAGTGAAATCTGCTAGGATTCCAACCTGCTTGAATTTCTGACCTTTTATCTAATTTCCATGCTTAGTAAATGATGCTCTGCATAACACTGGCGGCTAATTTCTCTCAATCTGCAAAAAGCATAAAGAAATTTTGCAGCAATTGTGTTAAAGGAACACTTGGGCTCCAAGGTCTGGCATCATTTGTGACATAGATTCTGATGCCAGATCCTTCCAGGCTTTGAGTAAATTTCAGTACTAATCAGACTTCCCCAACCCCACTTGTTTTGCTTGAACCATGCATAATAACTTGATCATCTAGAGAATGATTTCCCCTAATTCTCTAATTCTATCAACCTTTAAGAGAATTGCTGGTGTTTAATTCCATGTTATTTGTACATATATGTGTGTTTGTGTGTGCCTTCAATGTTAACTCCTGGTCACTGCCTAGAGAAGTCCCTGCAGTTTTCATGGCAAAATTTCAGATGTGGTTTGTCATTGCCATCTCCTCCCTAGGACTGAGAAAAAATGACCGGTCCAAGGTCACCCAGAACTAAGCTTTATTTCAAACATATTAGCACCCAGATTAGACAACTGAACCATACTGATTGATATAGAAGACCTCATAATATTTAAGCAGATTTAAATAACTACATATTTTCTGTGCCTTTCCACACCTGAAAACTAAAGTTTCTCTAAATTCTTTCTCACAAAAACAGACAAAGCATTATCTTTATCCTGCAATATTTCCTCTTTGTCCAATTCTTTTACACTCTTGAGGAAGTCTATGATGGATTGGTTTTCTGTTTCTCAGGAGATTTGACTTTAACATCAAGGAATGAACCCTCTCTCATTTTAGAAGGCTATGGTTGTTTTTGATCAGAACTGACTGCAAAGTTCCTGTGCATTATTGAGATGTAGTGAATTTGAATGTTTGATATTGTCATCTATTGAAAATGACAGTGAAGTACCCTGAGTAAGTCAGAAAGGTCCCATTTTTTGTGTGTGTTTGTGCGGGTATATGACTATTGTAAGAGACTCTTTATGGGAGCATTAGTCATTTTGGGGAATGTGGTGCAGATTTATTTGCATATCTTCCATTCCTATTACCCAAATAGTAGTTAAACAGATAAGTTGGCATGACAGCTTCCCCAGCATCTGGATCAAGCGTTGTATCTGGATCCTCTCCAATCGGGCTTCAGGCCCGGTTTCAGCACGGAGATGGCTTTGGTCGCGTTGGTTCATGATCTCTGGAGGGCGCGGGACAGGGGTCATTCCTCTGTCCTGGTCCTATTAGACCTCTCAGCGGCTTTTGATACTGTCGACCACAGTATCTTGTTGCAGCAGTTAGAGGGGTTGGGAGTGGGGGGCACTGTGATACGGTGGTTCTCCTCCTTCCTCTCCAGCCATTCGCAATTCGTGTTGGCAGGGGGGAAGAGATCAACCTCAAGGCACCTAATATGTGGGGTGCCTCAGGGGTCGGTGTTCTCGCCTTTGCTGTTCAACATCTATATGAAGCCACTGGGTGAGATAATCCATGGCTTTGGGGTGAGCTTTCATCAATATGCTGATGATACACAGCTGTACATTTCCACCCCAGGCCACCCCAATGAAGCCATCGAAGTGATGGGTCATTGCATGGAGGCCGTGCGGAGTTGGATGGGTCAAAATAGGCTCCAACTCAACCTGGCCAAGACCGAGTGGCTGTGGTTTCCTGCGCCCAGATACAGCCAGCTTATTCCATCGCTGGCTGTGGGGGGGAAATTTTGTCCCCTGCAGAAGGGGTGCAGTTTTTGGGTGCAATTCAAGGTGTTGGTGCTTACCTTTAAAGCGCTCCATGGCTTGGGACCCAGGTACTTACGGGCCTGCCTGTTGCCACCATCAGCCTCCAATCAACTGGTGCGTTCCCCAGGGCAGGCCTCCTCGGTGTTCCATTGTCGGGACGGTGTTGTCTGACAGCCCCGAGGGTACGAGCCTTCTCTGTGGCTGCTCCTTCCCTGTGGAACAAATTGCCCCCAGAGATTTGGACCATTGCGGACCTTCAGGCGTGCACTAAAAACCCACTTATTCCAGCAAGCCGGTCTGGCCTAATACCTAAGTGGTTTTAAAATTGTTTGAATTCTTCAAATTTTAATTTTTTTTATTTTTTGGTTTTTAATTTTTATTTCGGCCAATTTATTTAATCTGTTTTAATTGTATTTTAACTTTTATCAATTTTGTTTTTAGAAAGCTGTACACCACCCCAAATCCTTCAGGAGAGGGGCGGTATAGAAATTCTGTTATTAAATAAAATTATTAAATTAAATTAAGTTCCTGAGCTTTGACCATTTTTTTCTTTTCCTAATGTAACCCATAATTTCTGTTTATGTTTTAAGGATCTATGCCACATCTTCTCAGGAAATAACTTTGTATGACATAATTCAGAATGTTCAAGTATCAACATCATGTGATTTTCAACTTTTCCTTTTTCATAGCATTGCAATAACACAAGTTGTAGGCTGGGCAAGTAATTCAGAAGAATAAGGTAATGGAGATGAGTGTAGATAAAACATCTCTTTTGCATGCAAGTCTTCTTTCAAGTCAATGGGACTAGATGTAGCTACTTAAATGAGTCCAAGAAAGGAACTTTATTTGTTCTCTGACATCTCCCAAAGCACTTTTTACAAATTCTTTGCATTGCTTTAGTCAATTGTCTAACAATAATTCAGCTCAAGTATCCCCATTTTTTTTTTTTTATTATTATTATAAAAATACTATTTACATATCAACTGCTGATTGGAAAAAAAGGGAGAAGGTGGCAGGAAGTAAATGGAGTTGGGATTTTTTTTTAAGAAAAGTGATGTTCCAATATACAGTAGCTGCCATGCTCTAGTACTTTCCAACAAGATATGACCTGTATGAGTATTATAGAAGCTAAAATCCAACACATCTGAAACACTCCAGGTTGTGGGATGGATATGGCAAGATATATAGTGTTTTCTCCCTTCAACAATATGTTTATGATCACCTTATTTCTCCTTTGAGAGCAGCTGTAGAAGGAATAACTGGATTAACTGGATTTTATTGGATTTTATTATGAAGATTCCAATATTTGGCCTCCACACCAAAACCTAAAATTATTGACAGTTTGAAATGTTATAATATCAGTCTCCATGGCTAATTACAAAGCTTCAGTCCTCTAATTCTTGATCATAATAATATCTGTTTTTAGGATCTTCTTGTCTTTCTATACATCTAATCAGTCTCTATCTTCCAGATCCTCATCTGTTTGTAACCTATATGGAAACATTGACTTGCGTGATCATATTCTATTTCTGTGTCATCCATCATGACTTGTTAGAAGTATTTTTAAAACCTTCTGTCATGTGAAGTGTTATGCTTTAAAGCTTCTGTCATCTTGACTTTTATGTTCAAAACCTTCTGTCATATTAACTGCACTGCTGTGACCAAGCTTGATGGCACTTCACAGAAAGAGCTCTTAACTTTCCACCTCCCTTCTCTCTGTCTCTTTCTTAGAATTTGAGATAAGTTTGCCTTTCTTACAGAATGAATCCTATGGGATGGCTCTGGGACTTTCCATACAAGCATTCACTAAAATCCTTCCAGATGTCTTCCAGATGTAGAGGTTGAAGAGAATAATAGTCCAGGATAACTAAAACCAGCCTTCTCCACCTCTCCATAAAAAATGCATTGTGTTCATAAATGAGAAATCTAGTAGAAGATTCTCACTGGCATCCAGCATCTGCTGAACTTTTCTTAAGTAGGAGCACTCAAGGAGGAACATGTGACTCTGCTTTGCAAGTCATAGATCTCTCACAGATCTCTTTTGGAAGGTTTACATTTTCAATCACAAAATCACTGTAAACCTAATTAACACCCTGGGGGGTAGGGTGGGGGGAGGCTTGTATTACAGACTTGGTGGACCAGTTTTTAAATTAGTGCTCATCATTAATGACAATAACAATACTTTTTTTGAAGAAAGGAGGTTCTCCCCTGATATAAATAGGGCCATGTTGCAGATTGCCATTGTTTTCATTCCCCAAACTCTCTGGAGTAGTATATAATACTACTAGTATATAATACATTATATAATACTGAGAATCTTCCACAGGTTGCACATTTCCTCTAAGCTGCTTCTGACCCTAGAATAAGCAAAATCTTTTCTACTCCATTTCATCCAAAAGGGAAAAGGGAAAAATAATTTACTATTCAAAGAGCCTGGACATTTCAATTCACTTGTTTTACAGGGTATGAAACCCAGGATTTGGGAGAAGAGTGGAGTAAGAATTTTCTCCATTGTGGAAATGAATTAGTGTCCCAGCATCTTCTTTCCTCCATAAAAAGCAAGCTTGTTGGAGGTTTCACTTAAACCTCCAACCACAGCTGAGCAAGAAATAATTCAGCTCAGTTTTCCAGATTCAAAGCTTCTTTCAAACCAGTGCAAAATCTTCAGGTAAAAGAACCATGGAAGAGTCACACAGTAGATAATTCTACTGTGCCTATTTCCTGCATCATAGCAGTTTACTTGCTATTGCTATGGGAGAATCCAGAATCTTCATTAATTTAAGGATAGTGGACTTTTCTTCTTTGTTTGACAGTTTTGACTAGCTGCCAAAGAAGGAAGTTGAGAGAATAAATAATAGGACATTTGAGTTAGCTGTATTGTACTGTACAGCTCAATCAGTACAAAAGTTGAGATTTTTCGTAGAACAGGCTTGGCCCCAGTTCTGTTTAACTGAGCAAAATCTATGGAGGCTGGGAAAATATCCATCATCTGTTGACATTTTATGGAGCTCTATAAAGCATCTGTAAATATTCAAAATTATTTGTCTGCAAAAGCAAATTATGATTGAAGTGGCTTTCTGATCTGTGATTGCCAATGCTTATACTCATAGAGGTCACCAATCAATCACAACTTATCTGTGGGAATAATAATCTGAATATGGCAAGAAGACAAGGAACCAGAAATTCTCCAAGCATCTGATCATTTGAATCTGGCTGCTAGTTTGGTTGCTAGTGATCTGAGAAACCCTTGGCTAGTAAGAAAGGTCAAGTATGCCTTGGCACTAGGACAGAGACAACAAAAACTCATCAACTCCATAAATCTCTATAGTCATTTAGAAGCAGATGGCACCACTGTTGATTTACTAGGCCAGTACTTGGGTATCATGTGAAATCACTAATTCCTATTTTGTTTGCTCATTTTAGGAATAAGAGCATTGCAACCATTCCAAGGATATATCTATTTTCTAGCCAAACAAACCATTTCTTATAAAAATAATAGTGACTTGAAGCTAAAATTTGACTCAGAAGAATTTTTAGTGGAAAGAGATTCAGCCCTTTAAAAGTTGGACTCGCAGCCACAGAAGCAGATCATGCATCAGTGCCATCCAACACTACATAAGAAATAGTTCTAGAGAAGGAATATGATTCAGAAATGAATATTATGCATTCTGGAAGCTACGATACCTACAGTATGTGGCAGCTCAGCTCATCACCATTTTGGCAAAGAGAGTTGCTCATGAAAAAATATTAATGCAATAAGTATGTCCTCATTTTATGTTTGCCTTAGGGAATGATAGATTTAGCTGTCAGGTTTTTCACAGGCTTGTCATCTCTTTTGTTGTGTAGAAAAATGGGGGAGGGAGGATTGAGGAAGGATCTTCTGTCGGACAGAAATACTTTTTCACACTTTGTGCAATATCTATTACTCCAAGGAAATGGTCAAGCCCTATAGTAATATTAACCGGGAAGAGGTTCTTTCTGGGTCTCTTTTATCATTTTTTAACCTCAGTTTTCAGAGGGAGAATTGTTCTGATTATTGCAGAAGAAAAGGTATCAATAGCACATTTAATGCTCACTATCTATGCATTAGTAAGGGTTTTTTAAGGCCTTAACACGACAGAAGACTCTCTTTTTTTGGATTTTGGGCTGTCCACTAATGGGATTAAAAAATAAATCAAGATGGTGGTTGTGATAGTACAATCAAAATTTAATTCATAAAAGTAAACGTATTTAATGGTACAATTGCAACCACCATCTTGACTTTTTAATTGTTATTAAATAATCAGCCAGATGTTTAGCCTGGATTTGGTATTTTTTTCCCCACCTTGGGATGGGAACATGTTGTGGTTTCATAGTGTTAAGATATAGTTGCAGGGTATAAACAGTTCCAAGTAAAGGTTTGTTGTTGTTGTTTTTTGCAGTTGATTGATGGTGATTTTATAAATTATTATCATTACTACTCAATTTTTATCCCACTTTTTTGAGGTCAACTCAAAGGCAGCAATCATGTTTAATACTCTTTTTTCTTAATACTCTTTATCCACAACATCTTTGTGAGGTGGATTTGGCTGAAAGAAAGTGATTGGCCCAAAGTCACCCAGCTGGATTTCATAACAGGGCAGGGCTTGAACTCTCAGTCTCCTAATTTCTAGGCCAGCATCTTGATCACCAGGCCAAACTGGCTTTTCTGCTTTGCTTTCAGGCTCCATTAAATATAGTTTTTATGTTATAAGATATCCATTTTGGATTCTGGATGACTATACCCTAATGTCTTATTTTTTCAGAACTAAGAAAATAAGAATTTCTTATATTCTAATCACAAGAACCAAAAGAAATATGAATCTAACTGAATTTAGGTTCACATACTTATTACAAATCTGGAGAATGTTATTTTTTGTGGTATTGTTTCACATTTAATCCTGATTTCAAAAGTCGATGTAACCTGCTTTTCAAAATTCAAAGGAATATCGAAGGACACATAAGGACAGTTTCTAAGCAGCTGAGTTTCTCAATTCATTTTAGGGAAGAGTAGAACTCCAGAAAAAAATTGTCCTAGTAATGAAATAATTCTCTCTGGTGATAGCAATGAAACATGTGGGGTGCTCTTGTAGTGAAGAGATATTAATGTGGCAGCTTATATCCAAAATCAAGTTTGTTATCAAATAGGACCTTGCTTCTGAAATAGTTACCCACAAAAGTAGAACTTCACACCTATATGCATTTCATGGCAGGAAACTCATATACAAAATTTAATGTGTTTCAACAACAGCATCACAGAGTTAGTGCTACACATAAGATTCTTTGTGGTAATGCCAACAGAAGTGTCTTCTATTGATACTTATACAAGATAAAGCAATGAGAAAGAATCTTGAAGTGATCATGTGTAAATCTCTGAAAGGATACCACACATCAAGGCTTCAAGCCAGTGATTGGAAGAGACATTTAGATCACTTGGCAAAGCATAACTGAGAATGAGTCACATGGTTCTACTAGAGGAACACCTGGATTCAAACATTTTAGAAATTCATTCTGAGTAGAAAGGAGAGTACTAATTCTGTGACTCTGGTATTGCACATTACAATACATTCTTCAGTCATTAGACTTTCAAAATAATATATGATATTAGACAGAAGCAGCTATTGGTATTTTATAGTATTTAATCAGTTAATGACTCAGCCTAGAATTATACTGCTCTTTAAAAGTTCACAAGAGCTGCAAGAAATTTGTTATTCCAATTTTGGTTTTCCTGCTTAATCTTTCCTCAGATTAGGCAGGAAGAGTTATTAAAACCAAGTCTTGAATAAGTACAGTGTGTTTCTATCATTCAAACTATTTTAGTTTTCTAAAACACTAAAAGAGCTTTTATCTTTTATGTGGGTCACCAACATAAACAAAACCTTGTTCAGTTGGGAACATCTTGACTTTATACCACTCCAAAATGACAGTTAAATAATATTTTGGCCTTACTTTTTCCGTACAATGAAGATGGAGAAGGAATCCCAACAGTGGAATAGGTTTTGGAGGAATAGCTTTATTGAATCACTCTTGTATCATATCAAGTATAGAAAAGACCCAGAAAGATATACCTACCAGCCTTTCCTTTTTATATCATAAAGAATCAACAAATGTGATGTAGCCTTGAAGGCAGAAGGAGTTTGGGTTTGTATTTGAAAGGATGAAGGAGGAGAAAAGCAAGCATCACGTTCACCTCAATCAATTTTTAACAAGAGCTATTGCTACCAGCATCAGGAGACTTATAGTCATGATATAGCTAGAAAGAAAGAGTATATAGTACTGACTTATTGGCCAGAGGACAAGCAAGCAACTTTTGTGAACATGCAGAATGGAATATCATTCCAGAAATGATACCAATTCTTTTGTTTCCTTGGCCAATACTGGGAAAATGCATAAGATATCTGCTAAAAACAGCTGAAAAGTTGTAGAATGATAAAACTTGTAATATATGTTTGTCTGGGTTATTAAACCGACTTTTAACAATAAAATTTGTTTTAGAGAGATGATGCTAAAATATATGACATATATTTTATATATGACATAGACTCAGCCCTAGGAAGAAAGCACTACCAATACATTTTTGACAATGTTGCCAAGAAAACTTCATGAGGAGCCAAGACTGACTTGATTGCATAATAGATTTAGCAATAACAATAGCACTTAGACTTATATACCGCGTTACAGTGCTTTGCAGCCCTCTCTAAATGATTTACAGAGTCAGCATATTGTCCCTAACAATCTGGGTCTTCATTTTACTCATCTCTGAAGGGTGGAAGGCTGAGTCAACATTGACCCTGATGAGATTTGAACAGTCAGCAGAAGTACTGCATTACTGCACTCTAACCACTGCACCACCAAGGCTCTTTAATCATAATACATTATTAAGCCTAATAGATTTAATCATAATAGAAGATTAAAGACCTGGAAACTAAAACATATGAAGAATGGTTGCAGGATTTGGGTCTGGTTAGTCTAGAGAAAAGAATGACTAGAGGTGACATGTTAGAAGCATTCTAGTATTCGAGGGGCTGCTACAAAGTAGATTTTCCAAAGCACCAGAAGGCAAGACAAGAAACAATGGATGGAAACTAATCAAGGAGAGAAGCAACCTGGAATTAAGGAAAATGTCAGGTCTGCTTCTTTCAAATCCCAAGAAAGAAAACCCTTCACTCCATTGAGTTAGAGAAGAGGTATTTTTACTAAGTTTGAAGTGAATGCAGAATAAGCAAAGCAAGGTCTGGGCAAAAACTGTGTGAAAAGTACATATTGAAATATTCCCCAAAACCCTCCCCCCCCCCCAGAGTCCCGGGATGATTGTCCAATCTTCATCCCTCATTGTCATGTGGAATACATCTGCAGGTGTTATTGTCCGTTTTCAGTCCTGGGACGGTTGACCCATTTGGCATGGTATGCCTACCTTTTGGTCCTCATGAACCTCCACACACCAGCTCACTTCCCAAACTGCAATACCAAGCTCCCCCCTCTCTGTTACTATGGCAGCCAATAACAAGCAAGCTTCAAAGGGAAATTTAGAGGCTGATAGAGAAACTTCCTAACCGTGAGAACAATTAACCAGTGGAACAGTTTGCCTTCAGAAGTTGTGGTTGTTTCATCACTGGAGGTTTTTAGGAAAAGTCTGGACAGCCACTTGACCAAAATGGTATAGTTTCCTGCTTGAGCAGGGGGTTGAATTATAAAACTCCAAGGTCCCTTCCAGCTCTTTTCTGCATATGGAAAAAAGTTAGATAAAAATAAAATAATGAAAATTGCTCTTGCTCCTTTCCACATTAGGTCATTTGCAGAATAATCAGACCAGTTCTAGGCTTCATTTTTACAAATAATGATATAATAAGAACATCATAAGCATGGCAAAAAAATGCAGGCAAAATATATAAAGATAAAGATTGCAACTATCATTAAAGGGTAAGCATTGGTAGGTTTTTGTGCAGCTAGGGAAAAAATGCATTTCTTTTGGGTACTTGAATGAAAAGGAATTAAGGTGAATAAATGTTAGGAAGTTATTTAAACTAGTTTCAATTATTAGAGTGGAAGTTACTGATAAAAAGGTTGAGAAGGAAAACACCCTAGAGGATTTGATAGGAATTTCATTACGCAAAGTCTGGTGAATACAGTATATAGAATAAATGTAGTACATTATCTAACTGAATTAGTGGGACAGCTGAACAGTGACCCGAAGAGTTTGTTTTCTTGAAATCACTTGGTAGCCCCATTATCTAAATGTTACAATACAATTATGTTACCTTTCACACACTTTTTGATGTGAATAAGCTGAACTTATGAGTTCTTTAAATATATATACTGGATTAAAAGAAGACAGGGAATGAGCTATACACAGCTGAGTTCTGCGTGTAGTTGGAAATTCATATAGTGACATTGCGATGGGCACCAACTAGGCCTTAAAACTTTACTTATTTATTTGCCTTTATTACAACCTCCCAACTCCAATGAACTCTGGGAGGTGTACAAAATCGAAAAATGCATAAATACAGGCATGACATTAAACCACATAGACAGCCCAGACTGAAATGATCTAATAAAAAACACAAATAAAACAAGCTTCTTAGAAACAGAATAGTACATTAATCTATCAATGTCAGGCCTGGGATGAAAACCATGTTTTAAGAGCTTTCTGGAACCTTAGACAAGAGGGTGCAGGCAATCCAGACGATGGCATTTACAGCAAGAAGGCATGCTTCCTTGGGTCCAAAAATTGACAGTGTTTGATTGAGGGGACCTGCAGTGTACTCACTTTGCCAGAATATACCAGGCAAGCAGGAATAATTGGAGATAAGCAGTCCCTCAAATATCTGGGCCCTATGCCCTACAGGGGTTTAAAGGCAATAACCATCACCTTGAATGGGACTAGGAGGCCAACTGACAACCAATGCAGCTCATGTAACAGTGGTGGCACAGGGACATGTTGGGAAGCATTTGTTCTGCTCATACCACTGGATACATTCATGAAGAACAAATCTATGAAGTATTATGTTAGCCTTTCAGGTTAATCCAGATAAGAAGCATACTATTTTATTGTAAGGTTACATTAACAAAATCTTGAAGTCTGAAAGTATATTTCTCCCATTGTCATTATAGTCCAAGAAACTAGAGTGATCCCTTCTGAGAAATAAGTCACACCCACAATTGTTTTGCAGGCTAAGCTCCCTCTTATCTGACTGTTGGCCTGGCTGCAGGTCTTCTCCATGTTTCCTGTAGTCACTCCCAAGGTTATTAGTCTTAAAGAATTACTATTATTACATGGTTGAGGACAATATTTTTTACAGATTTCAGCCACAAGGAAAAACATATGTTTCCATTCGGTGCTTGCAAGTAGCCTGGAGACATTTAGCTGGTAACTTGGAGAAACAGAATTCTGGACTAATATGAGGAGCTTTGTCTTGATACCACCGTTCTGGGACTTATTACAGGAGGGAATGAAACAGCACATAGGAAAGAAATCCAGAAGCTAACTACATGGTGCTCAGAAAACAACCTGTACCTAAACACCAGCAAGACTAAGGAGATGGTGCTGGACTTCCAGAAACAGAGGGAGGAACCTGCCCCATTCTACATCAAGGGGGGGTAGTGTGGAGAGGATTTCCTCCTTCAAATTCCTGGGAGTGCACCTCACCCAGGACCTCACCTGGAAAAGTAATATGTCCCAGGTTGTCAGGAAGGCCCAACAGAGACTCCATTTCCTAACAGTCTTACGGAAAAACCAGGTGGCACAGCAGCTGATGACTTCCTTCTACCAGTCAACAATAGAAACAGTCATCACATACTGTGTCACAGTATGGCACACTGGCTTAACAACCATGGGCAAGAAGGCACTATAGAGCACAGCACAAAAAAGTAATGGGCTGTCCCATAACCCCACTGGAGAAAATCGCCAGGTTCTGCTGTCTCAACAGAGTGAGAAAAATCCTTAGGGATGACTCTCACTCAGGACAGCACTTCTTCATACTTCTACCATCAGGCAAGAGATACAGAAGCATAGCCAGCCAGACAAATAGGCTGAAAAACAGCTTCTATCCATGGGACATCAGACTTCTAAATGCCACATAACACCACGACTAGACTTAATACAACAGACTCACAGTGCCAGCGCAACATGCAATATGTACATACAGTATAGGTGGAATAATGTGTATATATTATATATACACATTATTCCACCGGTATGTACATATTGCACATTGCAGTGGCACTGTGTGTGTGTAAATATATATGTGGAAATATGTGCCTAGCCCCAGTATTTCCTGAGGTTAGTTCATTTGTTCATAAATCTAGTGATTTATTCTGTGTTTGAATGTATTCTGTGTTTTTGTGGTTTGTGTGGTTGTACCAATGCAGGCTCATTCAATTTGACTACACACATGTTGTGCATTGACAATTAAGGTTTGAATCTGAGCTTTTTTTATATTTGTACACCTACGGTATACTTATCTATGCATATTTAATATGAAGGCCTAAAGGAAACATCTAGTACTTTCATCAGAAACTAGTAAATCCAGAAATGGATTTACTTAGCATATGACATAGAATGTCAGGGAAATCTACAAATGCTAGACGCAATGTAGTCCTGACAGCCTAGATTGCTAGTTCATTCTGTTTGGCATTAGAGTGCCTATCCTTGTTACACTACAGGAGGTAAACTAGCTTTACACAAGCTAACTAATGGTTCATTGTTGTTGTCCCTTTCGGGCTCCTCCACCAGTCTCACTTCACCTCACATCATGTCACATTGCCTTGCAACCAGCCAGGCCCAATACCAGCTTCTGCTCACATGAATGCAGCTAGGTTTTTCCCACCATTTATCTACTCAAAATATTACATGCTTTTGAACTGTTGGATAGGCAGGAGCCAGGGAATGAGTGTCAGGAGCTCTTTCCATCTTGTGGAGCTGGGCTAGGACTGCCAGAGTGCAGGTCAATTTTGACCACCAGTTCCAAAATCATTAAGCCATGGTGCATCTCCCATCTTTTGAAATAAACAATTCTAAACAATTATCTGATGGTGAACTTGGTCAGTGTGTGCAGGAATAATGAGATTGGCTTAGCCTCAATCATTCCATCTGTCCTTTTAATTCACCAGCATGCAGACATATACCTGAATGGTCTCTGTAATTCTACATCATGAACAGTCAGTATGAACAAAAGGATGTTCAACAAAATTAACATCAGCATAGCACAGATTTCCATTAACTCTGCCAACAATTTAAAAATATGACCAAGAATATCATAGTGTCCGTTTATGTGAAGAAGACAGAGGATTGGCATGTACTTTCACAATAGCTTTATTGATGCACTGCAATTGGTAAATGAACTCTGTGAACAAGCTATTTTGGTAGTCACTTTTCTCCTTTGGAAGAGGGATATACTTGAGGTCAAACCAGGACTACCCTATTGGCATTGAGAAAAGATAACCAAAGACCCAACTCTCCTGGGAAGCTTTGGAGAATTGATAGCATGCTTTGTTCCTTCTGTGGGTTAGGTAATTGTTGCCATGATTGCATTTCATTGAGATGTTTATGGACAGAAAGGTTTACTATTGTTACTTGTTTGGGAATTTTATTATATTTGGTTTATTTGTCTTTCTGATTACTTTTGTATTGTATATGAAATCCTTACAGCCTTTTTCTGGATTTGAGGGGCAAATAAATAATAATTAAATAAATGAATATAGGGGAAAGTTGTTCTTTCCTAAAGGCTATCCATAGATTTGTTCTAGCTCCCCTTGCTGTTTCCCCCTGAATATCTTGGCTCAAGCACATTTTACCTAGCCTGCTTCAGGTGGCTGGAGAAGGTTGCATTCTAAGATGTTTGTGCATCCCGCAGTCATTTGGCACTTACAGATGGAGAAAGCAAATGGAGAAAGTTAGTGCTTTCACACTTGCACCACATAATTTCATTGTAGTTACAAAAGACTCAGAAATATTTGCTCTATCCATTTATGGCATGGAATGTTCAAGATTCGATTCGTTCTTTATTTATAGGGCTGTGCCATGAATATACACGGTTAGTCTGATGCCTTTAGGCCACATGCACTCTTGAAAGTTTTGGATGCAGCTCCCAGAATTCATCCAAAATAATTCAGCAAGCTAGTTTTTAATGTGTTAGTTGAGGAACATGATTAAATAAAGGGGATAATTCTATTCACTATACTTAATTATGTGATTTTAGTAAGAGTTTAACTCAAATGTAGGGGCATGGGAGGGTTGCAATTTTTTTTTTAAGAAAGCATTAATTTATTTTGGTACTGAATGCCTGTAGTTCTTGGCTCTCTCTATCTCATGCTGTCTGTTTTATTTAGCTATACAAATCCAACTCTTAGCAATTTGCAACCTGAATATTCAAACATTTGAACAAAAATATTATATTTGAATTGAAATTGAACAATTGAAATGTTCTATCATTAAACATAATTAAAATGCATATGAAGATGACAATGTGAAGTTATCAACACTTATATTTAAATCAGAATGCTTTAAGTGAATCTATGGTTGTTTTGATCCTAAATGTCAAACACTTTTGCCTACCCATCTATCCATGTACCTAGTTGAAAGAAATCATTTGTTAGATTTCACAGTTAGAAAAACTCAGATATACATTTTGGAACATCAAATTTTCAGTAGATGCAAACTTTATTTCACAAGTATATCCTGTTTTATTTCCTGTTAAACATAATTGATATATCAGCATCGTGACATGTTAATTGATCTTGTGGTTATGGAGCTTACAGCCCAAACCCCAAGCAGGTAATCTCTTTGGGGAGTAATAACCAAGCCAAGGAATCTTATATACATGTAACTAATAATTGCATGCACAAAGAAGCCAAGCTACCCAGTGATTGTGAATGATTGCAGTCAGGGAAAGAAAAGAACATTGCTGTGAAACGAAGAGAGAAAAAGCTTCCATTAGCTTGACTTTGTCCCAAGGCAGCATTCAAGTCACCAAGGACTCCTTAGACATTGCAAATGGCAACAGGGACACTTCTGTGTTGTAGGTGCCAGTACGTAGCATGTCGTGCTTTGTTCGATACATTGTTTGGCCAATGATTATAGTTATCTCTCTGGGGATAACAGCTCCTGCCACTGCAGTTTGGAACTCAGAAATAGATTGTGTTGGAAAAGAACTAATTTCATTTAAGTCTTCCATCATATTTCTTTTCTGGCTAAACAGTGACAGATTAGGATTTCTCTTTCATTGATATCATGACTGTTCTGCAGTGACAAGAGATACAATCCGGATAAAGCAAATAATCCATCCTACTGAAATACCAGAACTCTTCCTATGGATGACGAAGTGAAACTATCCACACCAAAGCATTTCAGATCCCTCCCTCCCTCCTCCCTATCATCAATCATCCGCTCCAATCGGGCTTCAGGCCTGGTTTCAGCACGGAGACGGCTTTGGTCGCGTTGGTTGATGATCTCTGGAGGGCACG